>LQNK01000650.1:35240-50991 GCA_001586405.1 Phoebis sennae | reverse complement strand
TTCATTTATAGTATGTATGTATTTACGAAAAAAAATATACGTCTAAGTATGTTATCAGTTATCTACATTCCATAGTACAAGCTTTGTTTAGTTTGGGACTAGATGGTGTAGTGTTAAGGTTTAACCCTAGAAAGATAAACTACGCCTCAGAGGCGCACGCGAAACACTTATATCGCTGTATTTTTCTAACCCGCGCGAGTTGATGCTTGTGGTTTTGAGCCAACTCTTTCGAAGGTCAACACGCACGAGGGATGACCGCTGCTGTCCGGTAAGTAGTCTAGTTTAGCCGCTATGACATTTCGTTGCGCTCGAGAGACGTATGTTTATCTTCTGTGTAACTTTGGCACATTTATTAGTGATTTTGTTTTTGTTACTTTTTACCTATTATTAGGTATTTGTGGTGAATATAAATATATTTTATTATTACAAAATTAATTTTAATGATTTTTAGGAAAGTTTTATCATTATGGCGTACAGAAAACATTTGCAAGACAGAGAATTCGCTTCTTTTTTGATCGAGGAAGATGTCTTCATCTTGAAGACCGAGAATGGCAGTAACAGCGAAACGGAAGACCATATTAGTGAAGATAACGTTCAAAGTGATTCCGAAGACGAAAACATAGACGAAATTATCCAAGAAAGCCTGAATGATACCTCAACAACTTCTGAAAATTTAAGACATGACCACCGCATTGTATTGTTCTAGGAAAACTAACAGATGGCCGATGACAATGTTTTATGGCATGTTGAATATACATAGCTTTTGTTAATTCTTATATAATTTACACTCACAATATTTTATCAAAACAAGAAAACCAATAAACCGTAGAGAGTACATGAAACAATCGTCGTTTGAAATGTGTGCACCGTGGATAAGATCTAGATTGCGCATTCCTACTTTGCAAAGATGTCTGAGAGAAAATATAGAGAAGATCCTACCACAGACTAATCTAGAACTTCCTCAAGAAGCTGATGAAGAACCTCCAAATAAAGTGCGGCGTTATTGTAGCATTTGTACATCAAAAAAAAGAGAATATCTAAGATGACTTGTACGAAATGTAAAAAAACCGTATGTGGCGAACATAAAAAAGATGTTTGCAACAAATGTTTATAAATTGCGATTTTATCAGTATTTTTTGTGATTTAAGACTGATTATATTGTAACTTATTAGTTAGTAAGAGAAAATGTTATAAAAAGTTACCTATTTAAAAAAAATGCTTAAAAACTGATAGTACTATAGAAATGTATAATTTTTCTTACTTTTTTGAAAATTTAACAGGATCCCTTAAAATAAACAAATAATAATACCTTTTTGTGTTTTATTTATTTAATAATAATGTAACATTTTATTTATTTTAAAAAAATAAGTATTTTTATTTTAGTATTTATATAAATCGGTATTTAAACTTTTGCGCCTCTGAGGCACCTGTTTATCTTTTCTGTACAAAAAAATAAGTTTATCTTTCTAGGGTTAAATAAATATATATCCCCCATACAATAAAATTTGTCTTTTTGCAACAACTAGGCTAGGCTATATAAGATCATGCTACGGGAGCAAAGCTGCGCGGAACAGCTAGTCAAAAAAAATTTAACTTTAAAATTTCAACCATTTTTCATGGTTAAAACAAAGACACAAAAAAACGGTCGAATTGGGAACCTTTTTTGAAAGTCGATGAAAAATAACAAAGAGAAAAATTACGGTTTAATTGAGAACCTCCTCCTTTTTAAAGTAGGTTAAAAATTAGGATGCCAGTCAACGTCTTTGAATTTCATTAAAAGCCCGAATTTGCATGTCACTTGACAAGTTTAACAGTAACTGCAAAGGAATCAAGTCTCAAGCGATGCATTGTTATCTGAACCCACTCCTTGTAGATAGTTCATTTTGTGGGAACAAGGCATAAGCGGAGCGGATTTACAATGTCACTTGACAAGGTAACAATAACTTCAATAGAATCAAGTCTCAAGCGATGCATTTTTATCTGAACCCACTCCTTGTAGATAGTTCATTTTGTGGGAACAAGGCATAAGCGGAGCGGATTCACAATGTCACTTGACAAGGTAACAATAACTTCAATAGAATCAAGTCTCAAGCGATGCATTGTTATCTGAACCCACTCCTTGTAGATAGTTCATTTTGTGGGAACAAGGCATAAGCGGAGCGGATTTACAATGTCACTTGACAAGGTAACAATAACTTCAATAGAATCAAGTCTCAAGCGATGCATTGTTATCTTAACCCACTCCTTGTAGATAGTTCATTTTGTGGGAAAAAGCATAAGCGGAGCGGATTTATAATGTAACTTGACAAGTCAACAATAACTGCAGAAGAATCAAGTCACAAGCGATGCATTGTTATCTGAACCCACTCCTTGTAGATAGTTCATTTTGTGGGTACAAGGCATAAGCGGAGCGGATTTAGGCCCGTATTAATAAACCGATCTCAGACTTGAGTATGCTCTTGAGATGACATTTGTGACGTTGCACTGTATTATAAACAAAACTTGAGCTGTTACTTGAGATTGTGTCATCAGCTGAGTTACGCGTTAATTAATAAACAACACTCGGCTCTTGAGATCGCGCTTGAGATGTGTGTTAAGATGACGTTTGCTGAGTGCAGTCGATCCGTGACTTAAGCGCGTCATCGTGTAAAGGCGATAAAATGGATTTTGGAAATATTATTTTTGAAATTAACTATTACGATTATTATGACGATATTTAGTGTCCGTTCCAATCTCGTTTGCCAAAAATATATATAAGAGATACCACAAATTTATTTGAAAACTTTAAAAAACGTTATAGATTTATTCAGAATTCTTATACATTCATAACGTTTTAAATTTAGCCTGGATCCATATTCAGTGTTTTATAAAGTGTCGTTAATAAGAAACCATTACTTGAAAACCGTTAACAGAGGTCAAAATACATTTCGTTTTATTTAAAAAATATATATAATCTTATGGTAAATAAAACAACTATTTACAAAAAGCTTTTTATTTTATTAAAATCTAAATATTTTATTCTGCAAATGGGTTTGAAATTAAATCAATCAATTGAAAGTAATCTAACATTCTATATACATACATAATTTATTTTATTATACTAATAATAATAATTTCTAAGTTTTGGTGTTATTATCTTGGATTCTTGGGTGTGCTTCAAAATAAGCTCAGCTAGGTTGCAGCTTTAGCCTTAGCTGAAGCTGCTCTTTTAGGATCTGCATTTATATTTCATGCTTCTCATTTGTCTCTTTTGTCTATCCATGTATTCTTTTTCAATGATATTCAGCTTAGCTGACATATCTTTAGTTTTTGTTGAGGATTTGACCCACGCTTCATTTTTGCTTCTTAACGACGAACCGGCCGAATCTTTATTTTCTATGGTTTGTTTATATTTTTAATAATGTCAGTAAAACATTTTAATCATAGCTAGTAAAGACATGTTTTTAGCATCCATGGTAATAATACTTCTTCTTTATAATTATAAAAATTATTATTTTTTGACTTTGTCTTTTTGGCGCCAGTTGTTAAAACGCCTCGACCAATCACGAGGCGTTGTGCTTGATTGGCTTTACAAGCTACGTTTATTAATATATTATGAATGTTGAAGATTGGTGAAGTTACATTTTTTTTTTATTGATATTAAATTTATTATATAATATTTTTTTTACATAATCAATCTTGTTCAGGTAATAAAGTTATTTTAACAAAATCAACTTTTATTTTCCTTATGTTTAGACAGAACGTAGACGAATGACAGCAAATAGTTCATTCATTGTGACATAAGCGCTATCAAGATCGGCTGCTAAGCGACGAAACTTGAGATCCCGCGCTTGAGATCGATCTCATTTGAGATGTTGCGGATATATGTTTATTAATTAGCGACTATCTTAAGATGGTGATCTGAACTTGAGAGCGTATCAGCTGAGATCACACTTAAGATCGAATCTGAGATCGGTTTATTAATACGGGCCTTAGTACGTCAAGTTGTCAATTTAACAGTCTTGACAAGTTAATAGTATCATATGGATCGAATGTTGTGATAAAAATTTTGAGTAAATATACCAGAAATTTTAGTCTTTGAATACCGCATATTAACATTTTTGAACTACCCTAATTTGATAATCACCCATTTCGCAGATATTTTAATGATACAAGAAGTTTCTTAGATGACTATTCAATGTATTTTTTATAAGTTCCAGAGTTAAGGGATGTCTAGAAATATTTTGTTATTAAATTAATACGTAATTAAGTGGTGTTAATTTATCTATAGTATGTATGTATTTACAACAAAAAAGTAGGTCTATCAGTTATCTCATCTCCTACAAGCTTTGCTTAGTTTGGGACTAGATGGCGTTGTGTTAAATGTCCAGGAATATTTATTTAATTTACAATGTCTCGTACCTAACACCACAGTGGTATAAAGGAGAGAACTAAGCTGTATCTATATTGCTTACAACACAATTCATTGCGACGTACAGTTGGCCAATTAAAATGTAAATGCCGTATCAGGAAGCCACTGCTCGAGACTAAGGCCCGTATTAATAAACCGATCTCAGACTTGAGTATGCTCTTGAGATGACATTTGTGACGTTGCACTGAACAGAACAGAATACAGTGCAACGTCACAAATGTCATCTCAAGAGCATACTCAAGTCTGAGATCGGTTTATTAATACGGGCCTTACTGTTCCAGACTCTTGTTAATTGTATTCTGTGTTATAGATTGGTAGATGAGTAATGACGTAATTACTTTGGTATATATGGTGATTATATGTAAGAAGCATTATAAAATATGTTATAATAATCTAATATAGCTTTCATGTCCCTAGTCTCTATGGTTACATTTCATTTGGAATATGTATGGAAGATTTTTTTTTACTTTTATACGAATCAAACATTTTACAAGAATATTTTACAGTTCGTGTTTGATTGAATATAATGTACAAAGATCGATATAAGAAAGATTTATACGTATTTATTTTACTTTTAATCTTGATATATTGTTTTCTATCTGATACTAGATAACTTCTAGTCTCCATAGTACAAGCTTTGCTTAGTTTGATACTAGATGGCGTTGTGTTAAATGTCCAGGAATATTTATTTATTTTGCAATGTCTCATAGCTTACACCACAGTGGTATAAAGGAGCGAACTAAGCTGTATCTATATTGCTTACAACACAATTCATTGCGACGTACAGTTGGCCAATTAAAATGTAAATGCCGTATCAGGAAGCCACTGCTCCAGTCTTACTGTTCCAGACTTGTTAATTGTATTCTGTGTTATAGATTGGTAGATGAGTAATGACGTAATTACTTTGGTATATACATGGTGATTATATGTAAGAAGCATTATTAAAAATATTGTGATAAACGTAACAGATTGATTATAGGTTTTAAGTCCCTATTCTCTACAGCCTTCTGAATCAGTGGTAAATAAAAAAATATATATTTGGAAAATAAACATTTTGACTTTGACTTGTCTTGTCTTGTCCTATCTTGCCTCTATGGCTACATTACATTGTTTTTATGTGTTATGTAAGATTTTTTACTTCGATAGCTAATATCGGACATTTTACAAGAATATTTTTTCAGTTTACGTTTAATTTAGCACAAGGTAAAAAGTTCGATATTTGAAAGATTTGTTACGAATTTACACATAATCTTTATTATCCTTATAATCTTGTTAACTGTAAAGTACCTTCGTGAAATCCTGAATTAAAATCCGTTTTGAAAACTGTGTTCTGCATCTAAAAACTACCTTATGATTATATGATTATGCCTCGATTATCAAGATATGGTATGAAACTTTCGTACATAACCGATTCACTTTCTTATACCAACTTAAAGCATAAATTCAGCAAAAAGCAAAAGCACTCAATAAATTATCGCCATAAATTCCAAATCGAATTTCCACCAATAACTTCCGCCCCCAATTGTCAACTGACAATGGCCTATCGTTTTCATTTTCAAGAGAACCCATACATAAATAAATGTTAAAATGGGTTTCATCCTGTATAAGATTGATCACCTATCGTGACACCTACAGGGTGTTATTTGGGATTGTTGTATTTTTTTAATTATCACACAAGGTGATTTGAACTTTATGTATTGCGGTTAAAGTTTAATTTTGAGTGTACGCTGCATTGGTCATGCGTGCTCGAAGGCAGTATCAGGGAAATTGAGGCCATTCCCAAAGACTGATGGGACATTTGGAAGAAACTGTTCTACATTATTCAGAGTTACGGCGTTAAGTTGTTAAAATCGTTTTTAGGCCGCGTTAATGCTGTTTCTGTTTTTCGTTTGAGACGACTGTTTGTCTTTTAAGTTTGTTCGAAGTTTCGATTCAATTTTAGGTATTTTTTATTACGTTTTTATGTCAAGGTTGAACTTTTTGGGTAAATTAAATAAGACCGTATTATGAAGGAAAAAGAGATTTTGTTTTGTTTTGTTTGTGTTGTAATAAGATAAATAGGAAGATTTTTAATACGAAATAAACATATAGAAAAACTTAACACTTTACATAGTTTTTAGGGTTCAGAACCTTTTACTAGACCTACTATCTGTTTGTCTATCACCGTGCTGTACCTCATAAACCGTGATAGCTAAAAAGCTGGAATTTTCACAAATTATGTATATTTACGTTGTCGCAATAATAAAAAATACTAATTATTGAAAAAATGTGATAGCACGAATGCATTCACACACTTCCATTTTTTAAATTTTAAACTACAGGATGTTCAAATTCAGTCCAAAAAAAACACAGAATTAGTTATTATTAGGATTAAAACGCATAACAAAGTTCAGAATGATAGTGTAAATCTCTGGGCTGATTTGTACGGGTCCGCAGGCCAGGCCCCATTTCACTTCGGACCCTCATTATTGTGCACGATTTAAATCGGTGTATACAGCGTGTGGTTTTAAGGGATTTATAATTGCCATTAATATTTATTGTAAAATTTAGTGACGTAGCACAAAATCGAATCAAAATTCAATTTTTAGTATATACAAAATACAAAAAGATTTATTACGGCACACAATTTTTGACTTATTACTATAACACGACGAATGCCTCCACTAGGTTCGCAGACCTGTGTTGGAGACGAACGATGCTTCTTTAACCCAATGACATAGTATATGGAAGAAAAACCTACAGAATTACGTTTTCATGTAAAAATTAACACTGATGCTACTTAATATTGTACATGCGAAAGCTTGTAAGGATGAATGTATGTGTGTTACTATTTCATGCAAAACCTACTGAACCGACTATGATGTAACTTGGTATGCATATAGGTATAGATAGTGCCATCCACGATGACGAGTCCCACCAATTTTTGAATTTAGAAATATTTTACTAAGATCGCAATAGTTTGTCCTGATTAGTCTATTTATTTTAATGTGGGTGTGCACACAGTGATAATGAGTGTGTACCTATAAAATTTCACACAAAAGGAAGCTCGCAAATACTATCAACGATTGAGAAGAATAGTGGGGCGCGCCTTAGTGGATTACTTTATCTATAAGGGTGTAGAATAACATATAGGCTACTTTTAATTGTTGTTGATACGGGGTCAGAAGTTACGCGGGTGGAACCGGCTCGGCTAGATATTTACAAGTAAGGTGAATTTTGTGCAACCATACAATATCGGCTTGCTCCACACACATCCTGATTTTGTCAGATTCTGAATTTCTACCTATAGGTATCTGAAATCAGATCCTGAATTCAGACAGACATTCAGCATGTGTGCCGGCCCTAATTTCAACTTGCCTTATTTCGTATCGAAAGTAGGCACAAGGCAACATAACATGATCACACCAAGACTTCCAAGAAGCATGACTCTCAAATACTTCGTTAATCCCCCGGCCTAATTATCGCCTAAGTTGCGAGTCTTTAACCCAAATCGATTTCTTTATCACAGATCGTTATATCCAATAAGTCTAACCGTTAATATTTAATCGAATCCATTTCTGATATTTTCTTGCATTATTTAACTTATATTCTTCCCTAGTCAGTGATTTCCTTTAAGGTGTTAATAATTAGTAGTTTAGTATTATATTACTTTAACTTGGTATACATATAGGGTTCAGAATAACATATAGGCTACTTTTAATCCCGGAGTTGCCACGGAATCAGAACTTATGCGGGTGAAACCGCAGGGCACTGTAAGTATTGTAAATGCGAAAGTTTGTGAGGTATATATGTATGTTTGTTACTTTTTATGCAGATACTATTGAACCGATTATTATGAAACTTGGCGTATCTGTATGTATGTTTGTTACTCTTTCACGCAAAAACTACTGAACCGATTATGATGAAACTTGGTGTGCATACATTCAGAATAACTTATAGGCTCCTTTTCACTACCGATATTGCTAAGGGACCAAAAGTTACGCGGGTGAAACCGCGGGGCGCGGCTAGTCATCTTATACTATTTCCTTGCATCAAACATGGCATTTGATATAAAAATTGCCCGCCTTTTTCTGATTAATTACGGAAAACTACACCCACTTGACCCAAATCGCTCCCATTATCGAATCTTGATATTTCACATCCAATAAGAGTTCCAATGTTCACATTCATCTCAGAAATGGGATCATTTTCGAGACCCTGTACCATTTTTTACGTTCGATTTTGAAGAGATTGGGGTTCCAATAGTTTAGCTTGAATTGAATGATTGGCATTTTAAATTAGAAAAATAATGTTCAGTAATGCAGAATATTAAGAAAAAAGCATATACTTTTAAATTAACTCAATGTATAGTAGACATTATCTATACTAATATTATATAGAGAAAAGATTTGTTTGTTTGTATTGAATAGGCTCCGTAACTACAGTCGATTTGGGTGAAATTTTGTATAGAGATTCTTTGAGACTTCAAGAATGACATAGTTTTTATCCCGAAAATTCAACGGGAACAGGATATAAACGCAGGTGAAATCGCGGTTATACATTCGAACTGTCTACTCAAGAATTGTTAATGATTTTATTATTATCTTAAACTTACATAATTATATTAAAAAAAAAAATTACTAACTTTATATATGTTACTAATATAAAAAACTTATTAACAGCAGAAATTTAATTGAAAATCTTAATATAAAACTTAATAATACACATATAATATCTTGATATATTGTATTGTGACTTCTTGATGGAAATGCATTTTAAGTATCGAATTAAAGAATTTTTCCAATATGATTTTTTGATGATTTTTGGAAACCGGTAGTAATTAAATAAGCTTTACTAATAAAGAGGAAATAGTGTAAAAAGACTTTAATCCAATACTTAATAATACACACTCAAAAACACAGTATACAAAATAATTGGAAGACAATTATAATGAACAACTTGGAATTAAGGTTGTCTATAAACAAACGTGTAAAGCTATCGCAGTTCATTTAAGTGAAGCGCGACGTAGCCACGCGAACACGTTCCACGGTTCAGTCAAATCGTCTGGAAGAGGTTTAGGGTGGAATACACACGAGCGGGTAAGGCTGTATTTACATAGTGTTAATAACGTTTGTTTACTGTTAATGAAATGTCAATGTCATTATAGTATAATACAGTTTTTCCTTCCATACTATAATTGACTAGCTGATCCGCGCGGCGTTGCTCCTATAGCCTATAAAATATAGCCTATGTTACTCGTGGTTAATGTAGCTTCCAAATGGTGAAAGAAAGTAGTTTTTCAGCCTATTCATTACAACCAAACGAACAAAGTTTTCCTTCTCAAACTAAAACATTTTAACGTTTGATGTATTATTTTTTGCTTTGACACGTAAGAATAGTTATTTAGTTGGAACCTGCTAACTGAAATTTTATGAAAGTAATGAATGTCTCTACTAATATTATAACTTGAACTGATTTAAAACAATATTTTTGTGTTAAATAGGCTAATAATCGAGCAAAGATATATATAATTATAACATTATGCTACGGGAGCGAAGCCGAACAGCGTATGGATAAAAACGCTACGTTTCATCGCTTCGTCTGTTCCATGCCTAAATCTTGCAAGTAAGGTTAGATTTTATAGACCGCGCGGCGAACTAAATCAGTCGGAAAACGCCACGAGTGCATGTGGAAGCATAAATATGTTTGTAGAGCCTACGGCTTGTTCCAGGTTATTTCTATGCAAATGCAATCGTGTTCGAGATTTAAGGCTCTTTCCTTATTATGCGGTAGACAAGTATGTATGTGAAATATTATTTAAATGTTATTTTTTGCTTTATGCATATGATTTTTACTCAGTAGATATAATTGAGGTGAAAATAGGAATCTTAATGATAATATATTTAGATTGGACATCTTAAGAATTAAACTTTAAATAAGCCCAGGCCATCACGCGTCAAAATTCGATGAAGGAAGCTGGTTCGAATCAGGCTATATACCTTTAAAACTACGCAACGAATTTTGATACGGTTTTTATAATAGATAGAGTGATTCAAGAGGAAGGTTTATATGTATGATAACATCCATTAAATAGTGGAGAAATACTGTTATTTTTAAGGTATCACTTCAAAATAATTTAGTGATTTATATAAACAACGTTCAGTTTTAAAACAGAAGTCCTATTCTTGTCCTATTATATAAGTATAGAATCTATTACAGCTATGTTAACCTCAGTAGAGTTGTATAAAAGTCTTCCTTACACCAAAATCACGTATCGTAGAACACAACGCACTTTAGCGTTCAAGAAACAAACAATAGCACTATTTCACTTCAACAGTCCGAACTAAGCAGTGATTTATTGTGAAAACAATTAACATTTTACACCAGTGAATTATGTATTAAACGCTGCAAATGAAACTGAACTCTATTGCAATGAATTAGGGTTGGATTTTGGTTGGTGGGACTAAATTGTAAAATGGTAAACGAGGGGACGTTCGCTAGGGAGCTGGAGCTCGTGAAATCAATTCAAAATGTATGACATTAAATTTTAGAAATACCTTTGGATAATGAGACAC
This sequence comes from Phoebis sennae, assembly GCA_001586405.1. Lineage (NCBI taxonomy): Eukaryota > Metazoa > Arthropoda > Insecta > Lepidoptera > Pieridae > Phoebis > Phoebis sennae. The sequence continues at coordinate 40,026 of LQNK01000650.1, read as the reverse complement.
TATGTTTTGGTAAATATTTGACTAGTATAACGCTGTTTTATATTTTGTTATAGAAAACATAGTAAGAAATATTACACTAATGAGTGTTTTGTCTTACGTGCCCACTGATATGTGTACAGTACAGGATAAGAGAATGCACCCACCCACTAAAATAAGTCCTACGAAGCTAGTCTCTGTTGAGATGATGATCATTTGGATGTAAAAGTCGATGTCACCATGGCCGAAATCGACTTTTACATCCAAATGCAAATTTTACTATTTTGCTGAAAAAAAAATTATCAATCAATAAAAATCACAATATGTATAATTTGGTAAACGCACTCAGCAATCACATGTTTCTAATGACCATAACTTTTGTAAATATACCGCAAGGAAAAGCCTTCTTCATACTTTCTTCAAATTAAAACCCACCCTTAAGTTTCGTGGAACAAAAAAGTTACAACCACACTCGTAGTTTTAGTTCTACCACGTGTCTCTTCACACAGTCCTCGAGACACTCACGTGTGGAGTCCACTCGTGTGAGGCGCCTTTATTTAAAAAAATACTACAATACTTACGTAGTTTCTTTGGACTTAGAGCGGTATGTGGTACTAAAGTAAAAAAATGAATGTAGTAAAAAATGAATTGAACCTTAATATCTTTATAATGCGGTTTCACACCGACTATTGTCTTCATATAAACCCTATTCTTGAATCAACATATCAACATACACTAATGATTCGCTCCGAGCTAGACCTCGCGTTGTATTATTTAATTTTTTTTTCATTGGATACCACACTCGCCTATATTCATATAAAAATCGCTTATTTCAACCCCCTTATCTTCCTCTGGTTTTTTTTTATGTATATGTAGATATTCAAAATTAAAAAAAAATATATTGAAAATTAAAGGCAAATTTTTAATGCAGAAAAACCTCAGTGATATCAATATAATATTATAAGTTATCTCGTAATAGTGAGCAACGTCTTGGCGGGTCGCCAGCGCCATAGAATCTTTTTTCCTATAATCATAACTTTCTCTATCAATGGATAAAATGAAATCTTAGACGGAGTATTTTTCTGCAATTGTACGGAAGTTGAATATTTTCATTCACTCTTATTTTATCGGCATTTTTTTGCTTTTTAATCGACTTTCAAAAAAGGAGGAGTTTCTCAATTCAACCGTATTATTTTACGTTATGGACCGATTTGGAAAATCCTTTTGGCAGAAAGAGTAGTGTCGGTGTGGTCCCATTGAAATTTGGTTCAAGTCTGATTATCCATTTGGTAAATATTCCAGAAATCTCACACATCTACAAAGTAGACGCTTTCACCTATTTTCAATTTAACAAGATTTTGCTCCGACTTAGTAAGAAGAAGTCGGTTCTATTTTTAAAAAGTTATTGTAAAACTGATTTCAACAAAGTGTCAAACAACAAAATAATAGGTAATTTTTTGATTCTGAATTGTATTTTATTACACAACCCTAAGACGGTCAATAAAATTCCAAAATCTTCATAAATAATTTTCTATTTATCATATAATCATTTTAAAAACTAGCAGCGGTCCGTGACTTCACTCGCGTTTACAATAGTTATCACTATTCTCCGTAAAATTACAGCTTATTTTCAACAGGAATAATGTAAGATTCGGATAATAAAATAATGTTTCAAATCGGTCTAGTAGTTTTGAAGCTACAGCTGCAAATCTTTCATTAACAAAATATCTGTGTAGATGAAAAAGTTCTTTTATGCCCACTTCCTAAAAACGACGGAACGTCATAGTATAACAGATACGAATCGTTTTCATTAGCGAGTGGTTATAATCAATCAATCGGAACCAAGTTTTGGTAGTTCTGTTAACGCCACGTTTATAATAGTCTAGCTGAGTTCCACAGTTTCATCTGCGTATATATCCTGTCCCGTAGGATTTTCAAGATAAAAATTATTCTGTCTTTCCTCGGGTTTCAATTTCAAATCGCTGAACAAAATTTCATCCAAATAAGTCCATAAGTTTCCCAACCTATTCAATAAAAACAAACAAACAAATCTTTCCTCTTTATAATATAGATACGCTTTACGCCTAGGGTAGGGTATTGTACTATCCAGAAGTAAAACAACTCTTTTTTATAGGAACTGAGCATTAATATAGAAAATCCTCAGTGAAATCAATATAATATTACTAGTTATCTCGGAATATAGCATTCCGTTGGCGGGTCGCCAGGGCCCATAGAATCTTTTTTCCTATTACCATTTCCTATAATCATAACTTTCTCTATCAATGGATGAAATGAAATCTTAGACGGGGTATTTTCCTGCAATTGTATGAAAATCCAATATTTATATTCACTGTTATTTACATCAGCATTTTCGCCTTTCTGTTTATTTTATATTCCAAATTTCCTATATTTTTTTATTTCATATTCAGGGGCATTTTACACTACACTATATAGTCACAAACTAAGCAAAGCTTGTACTATGGAAACTAGGTAACTGATAGACATACTTAAACATTTTTGTAACTACATACATACTATAGATAGAAAAACACCCATGTAGTAGAAAATTGCAATGTTCATCATCACATCATGATTTTTTACCTAGGTTTTTCTATCAAGTTGTAAACTAAACCACCTAATGGCCTGTCTATATATATTTGTGGCTCGCCCCGAGCAAGTCCTCTCGTTGTAATGTATATAAATCAAGACCTTTCATTTGATACCACACTCGGCTATATTCATATGAAAATCGTCTATTTTAACCCCCTATCTTCATTACCCTCCACTGATTTCACTCATCTTCGAACTCGTCATTTTCTATAACTAAACTATTTGTCTATGAAATTTTATCAAATCGTATAAATTACACTCAAGTTATCGTCGGACAAAGTTCTTCATACTTATATACAAACATACAATCGCCAGGTTATCTCGACTCTGAAACCTCACTTCGCTTGGTCAAAAATTTCATCAAAATCAATTTAGCAGCGTTATTGGCACAAAAACATCCGATCGTAGCAGGATAAAAACTTGATATAACCTAAATAATTTTTGTATAGATGTACATTTTTGGCTTTCAAAAGACAGTCTTTTTTGTAATAAATTTCTTTTTAGCAGCAAACTTCTTTGTTCATAATATAAAAGCCTTGTCATTGTTTTTCAGATTTAGCTTCCCAACTGTTCCATTAGTCATTCTCTTATTTAATACTAGCTTCTGTGCACGGCATCACTCGTGGCAATTTCGAATCAAAAAAATATATTTATTTATTTATTTATTTATTTATTTATTCCATAGCCTTTTAAGAGCTTAAATAACATTATTTAAACATGAAAGTTATGGCTAGCCTTATACAAACATTATTGCCTCACTATACGCCAGGCGTTTTATTCTAATTATCTAATTCAGATGATAGTTTATCTATATACGAAATCTCATCAAAATCCGCACAGTAATTTCGGCGTGACCGATACTTAATTAATAGTGAATACTTTAATAAAATGCAATGTTGAAAAAAATGCTTTTAAACGCGGTTACATTATTATTTAACCCGAAGTTTCTGATAATTTACAGCGAGTAATACTATTAAGTCGATAATTTTCATCGACAAGTATTTTTCATCGACAATATTTTTATCCTGATAACTCTAGGAATGTGATGTATAACATGTAGCAAAGATCCCTCGAAAGAAGATGTTATTAACACTTTTTGACAAGCTCGATCGAGCCTTCTACCGTCAAGAGTTGAAAAGAGTAACTATCGAGTTTCTTGCCGGTATCTTGTCGACAGAATCCACTTTCTCAACCGGTGGTAAATTAAAAAGTGACTATTCTTTGTAAAAAGTTTACATGAATAAAAATATTTTCCATTCTATTCTATTATATTCAAGGCTGATGCCCGTATTCACAAATTATACTATGACTTTTCACAACGCACAGTATCTCATGAATCTATTCAAAGGCGATACTTACGAGGCGGTTTGTCATTTGACGTTTAAAGTAAGTCTTATTGTTTTTTATTTTTTATTTTATTTTATTGGTTTCCATACAACTTATACACTTAAACAGAAGTAGAAAAAAATAAGGTACAATATATAGAATTCTATGTATAAGTCTATAACATGGATACACAAAATATTGTAAGTGTGAACAGTAAGCAGGTACTATTTATACCTAGTCTAGCCATAAGTTCTGTTACAAAGAAAATATCTGATTATTTCTAAAAAAATAATTTTATTTGAAAGTTTTATATATGATTATTAATAGTGAAAAATATATGTTAATGTACTGAACTGATTGTTCAAAATGTCCACCCTTAGCTTTAACGCACGCTTTTAAACGGTCGGGCCATTCGTCGATGGATTTACGAACGGTTTCCATTGGAAACTTGGTGACTGCTGCCTCCAAGGATTTTTTTGAATAGGGTTTTGTTGAGGAGTTTAACTACAGCTTCTAACACGGTATCTTGATACACTTTGGCTGAAGTTTTCACTCCTTTTTCACAAAAATGGAGTTTTGTTACACCTTGGTAGGACGCACCCCACCAAACCATGATGTATGCTGGATGATGGCCTCGCTGAACTTTGGCCACTACCTCAGAAGCTACTTTAGAGGTGTATGCATACACTCGATCATTTTGTTTATTGTAGTGCTCCTCGGTTGTAAAAATTTTTTCATCGGTAAAGAGAATTTTTCTGTGTTTTTCGTCCGCGTATCGCAGTAACAAATGTTTTGATCTTTCGAATCTCTTTTGTTTTAATTCCTGATTTAAGGTGTGCCCTGTTATCTCCGGTAAGCCCCAAGACCTAAGTCT
>LQNK01000650.1:0-28666 GCA_001586405.1 Phoebis sennae | reverse complement strand
ATTATCCTAGTATATACTACTAGTAACAAAGGCTATAATATTTTATAGGCTATATACAACATCATGCTACGGGAGCGAAGTCGCGCAGATCAGCTAGTAAAATATAAAATTACACTTGCAAATAACCATCTTTTACATCCCCAAGAAATTTAAACGTCGTTCTAAACCGCAGAATATAAAGAAGGCAGTTAAGATGTTATCATGAACAAACAAACTGACTCATTTGCAAACCACTCCAGAGTTTCGGTCGCTTAAACAAAATAAATTAATTTTATTCAAATTAGCCCATTCCAAACGGTTTTACAATGAATTTTATTTAAATTAACCCCGACGTTTACTTTCTTAATTGAAAAATTATCTTAATTCGAAGCTTTGTTAGGATCTGATTTAAATATGTATTGTTTAATCCATTTATGTGCCACAGCCAATAAATGAATTTAATATAAGACAATGCTTGATAAAGAATAAACTAGTAGCTCACTCTGAGCTAGCGCGCTTTAATGTATAATTCAAGACCTTTTATTTGATACCACAGTAGACTATATTTACCCCACTATATCTAAATGCCACCACAAGATTGGATAAATAATTCTCAAGTTAATATCGGACAAAGGTATGACAACCTTACATACAACTTACATACAAACAAACATACAATTGCCCGGCTATTTCGACGCTAAGACTATAATAGTAATATTAAGTCTAAAGATCAATAAAAGATATTCTATCGCCGTACCAGCTGCCCATCTGTTTACAAAATTTCAATAAATCTGTTCAGTAGTTACGTAATTGACTTAAATGTACCCAAAAATTAAAATATTCTCAATAATTGTAATATTAGTAGGAAAATAGTAGAGATTAACATTTAACATATTATTAACATTTTGTCTGCATAAAACATAAACATAATAATACATAATGTATAGCCAACTCTCTTTTAGGGATAAATTATCTATTTGTGGAAATCGCACAGAAATTGTTGTATTGGTTTGTTTGAAGTTGCTTTTTAAGTAACTATATTTCATTCATTTGGAGTTATGTTTGTGTGTGTGTGTGTGTGTTTGTTTGTGTATCCATGTGCATGGTTATGTATACAGCTAGATCAATATAATTTCCCTTAGTTTATTATACATAAGACAGTTCGTTATATCAATTTGTTATCAAACTACGCAAATTTAATCCAACCCTTGTCGAAACCGAGTTCCAAATATCAGCGTACTGATAAGCAAATATACATGTATTTATTTGCACAGTCGGTTAAATCGAGCGTAGTTTCCATATAACATAACACTAAAAGTTTGAAGGGCATTTAGAATATACGACATAATCTATGTTTATCCTACGATTATTTGTCGTAACGCTGTTGGCTACATACATTTATATAATGTTAAAACGATTAATAATATGAAGAATATTATAACTATTACAAACTATGCTATGCTGTAACTACCAGACAACCTTAAGGACATTATCGCGTATGATTATGCATATTTTAATAAAAGTAAAAAACTTGAAAAAACATGTCTATGTTTTTAAATTTTAAACTGAACGAAAAGCAATCGTGTAAGAATATATCCATATAAACGTTACTAACAGAGATAGCAAAACTTTTGAATGATACGAATAGTATATCTATTCGTATTATATACTTGAAAATGGACCGAAAATATCGTATCGCCATCGTATAATGTAAATAACCTTCAGTCAGCGTAATGAGGCAAAACCCTTTGTTTAGTAAACTAGTTCAAGTATCAACGATAATATGGCAATATCGTGTATGATTACATATACTGAAATGAGAGTAATAGTACACAGTAATGAATTTTAATACATGTTCGTTTTCCAAACATCAAAATATCGTACCGCTATCGAAAGGTATCTAATCGAACGAGAATATCGTATCGCTATCGTGTGATGTAAATAGTTCGGAGTCTGCGTAATGAGGTGTAAAACCCTTTGTTTAGTGAACTAGTTAGTTCATACGGCACTAACCCGACCCAAGGTTATGACATTATCGCGTGACGCTTTTGTTTACGAATGTCACTAGATTTTGATTGTACGTTTATATATCGTAGTCTAGTTTGCTCGTCTCGTCTAGTTTGGGACTTGTATTTGATTTTCTTAAGTAAAAGCGGAGAATAATGATTATTACACTATTTATTACTAGCCACGCCCCGCTTCACCCACTTATTTAACTTTTGATCCTATGGGAATTTCGGGATTAGATGTTATCTATATTATGTTGTTCTGGATCCTTTTGTATATGTCAAGTTTCATCATAATAGGTGCAGTATTTTTTGCGTAAAAAGGTACAGACACACATGCAAATATTCACATTATAGGCAGACTGATGTTTATAAGCAGTATATGCAGGAAATTATAACTTTTTATTATTATTTTTAAGTTGAATAGCGATTGACACAATGATCATTCAACAACATATTAATAAAGCCTTTTAATCTTCATACGTAAACAAAGGAATTAACTATATCCGAATAGAAAAAAAGACAAACCAGTCAATCTTTATCCATCCTTTGTTCAAATAAATAAATAGATTCCTCCAATTTAACTTTAAGACTGACGAAATTAATTCCGAACAAAGATGTCTGACATTCTACAAACACTTTTCTCAATCGATCTGAAACGTCTTCAACTATAAATAAAGGCGTAAACAACCAAACTACCCCCCGTCAGAAACTTGACAAAGAGCAAAGTTCACAAGTACCCTACTTGAGCAAATTTGAGCTTTATTGCACAGGAAATAGACGCTACGATATCGGATGGTGTAAATTTGTCGTGTTCAATATTTCATAGAGATGTCTTTGAGTAAAGTTTCATCCGATAGTTTGAAACAGGCGAGTTCACAAGACCATTAAAACGGAACTTTTTACGTCCTTCTAAGTTTGTGTTTTGTTTCTATTGTTTCTGGGATGTATTTCAGGTTTATGTTTTAAACAATAAAGAATGTTTTTTTTTTAATTTATGTTGTAGTTTTTCTCTAAATATATTCTCATAAAACGTACCTTAAATCGATTTGGTCAACATTAAATTCCGTTGAATTTTTGAAAAAAAATTTTTTTCAGTGTCATATCATATGAAAAATCGACTAATTTTTTCTTATAATTCATAGGATCCTATCATTCGATAGATATTTTTTGCTATTGAAAAAAATGCATTTAATTTCAAACAACGCATATATAAACCTTTGTATTTTTCCATCCTCCAATAATTCATTCAAGTTTACTTCAAAAAGTCAACAATAGAGCATCTACAGGGTGAATAAAATAAAAAACAAACATTTAAACACGCGATGCAATAGAAGAATATATTCCCGCTAAAGTGACATCAAAAGAGACAATACTTTGGGTTCGCGTTAAAATGCGCGGGAATTTTACATTTTTGCTCTAGAAATTTCTTGCGGTTTATTTTGTGGCGTGGAAACGTTTTATTTTGTGTATATTATGCATTTATACAGGTTTACGCTATACAGGCGTTTTTAAATGATTTAATGTTTTTGAATAAATTAATTAATGACTAATTCTGTGTTTTACAAAGAAAGGATACATCAAGAAAAAGTATAGCAATAGAAGTTATAAGCACAAGAGGCGGTCGATATGATTTAATTTAATAATAAACATAATTTAAAAAAAATCCCAAATACGGTAATACATATTAGTGTAGTCAAAGACAATGTATTTTTTACATATAATTTTTTGCCCGTTGTAAATAGCCTCAGCCTAAAACGTAAAATGTGTCATGAAACTGAATTATCGCCTGGTTTCGCTAGTTACTTTCGCAACAAAAAATCCAGGAACCTCTTTAACGAAAGTATTTCGAGGAATTGAATTTCTAGAATTTTCTAAACTTTCGAAGTTCCACACGAAACTAACTTAGCACTTAAGCACTACACACATTTTCACAAACTTCGTGTCGCCTTGGCAAAAAAACTACCTCGTTGGTCTAGTGGTTGCATATTTGGCTCCAGATCAGGAGGTCTTTGGTTCTTATCCTGGGTGGGGATAAGAAGTACAAATATTATTGGGATTTTCCTGAAATAATATCAGTAACAGCCCAGAGTCAGGAACGTAGCAGTGTTGCCTGGAAGAGTACTATAAGCTATCAGTCCTGTGCATGATCTCTCTCCTGACAAATATGTAACTCAAATTCTGTACTACATGATTGGGGCTATTGCAAAATACTACTTTAAAAAAATTTGGTTGTTTGTTCATTTTCTTTGAAAGAGATCCAAAATTACTTTAATCAAAGAAAATATGTTTTGATATAGGAGAATAGTAGATAATTGTAAGTGAAGCTGCGAGGCGATGTTAGTTCAATAAAACAGCGGGTGGTATTATTCTTAAATCGCGATCAGCAGGGAGCTTACCCATTTTCTAAGTATTACGTCCTAAAATTGCGTAAAAATAATCCACTTAAATACCTTAGTATTTTCCGAGAAAGAAAATTAGTTTTCAATGAAATTCCTTTTGTCGCGCTTAAATAAAATACTTTGAGTTATTATTAAATTATCGGATGTTTTTAAATAAGTTTTTAAATTTACAATGATATTGAGACTTTTATTTATAGTTAACGAAGATGACTATAAATAAAAGTCACAATGTCGACATGTGTCGCCACCCCATTTCTACCTATAGCTGTCGTAAGAGGCGACAGATTACCACCCCCCCAGCAGAAGATCGGTCTGGTATTGCACTGTGTTTCGTAAGGTAAACTGGAGGCTTGTATCCCCATTCCATTCCCTCTGTTCTACTCCTCTCCCAACTTCCTATCAATCTTCCCAATATCCCCTCCCTTTTACTTCAAGCTGGCAAGGCATCTGCGACACTCTATGTTGTAGATGTTCATGGGCTGCGTTCAGTCACTTAACATCAGGTAAACCGCATGCCCTGCTTGCCTGCTATAACATAAAAAACAATTCATTTCTACTTACATTTTAATTTTTTGGATTTAAATGTCATTCAAGCCTCAAGTACTGGACAGATTTTCGTGAAATTTCGTAAACAGGCAAGATACTTTTATCTGAAATAAACGCAGGTGTAGCCGCAAGACAAAGGCTATAAATTATAATTTTATATCTATACATATAATAAAATCGTAGACTAGCCGTGTCTGTACATTTAATATTTTCAAGAAAAAAATTGTGTTTCGTGTTGCATTTATGATTCTAAACTCAACTCAATCAATGATTTTTAGAATTTTTGTCTGTTTGTCGGTTTGTCTGTTTCTCTGTTTGTCTGTTTGTCTGTTTGTCGGGCGTTTGTACGCACTGAACTCCGAAACGGCTTAACCGATTTAAATGCGGTTTTCGATTATGTATTACGAAAAGCCCCCCCGGAGGTTTTAGTGTTTGTTTCATTAAAATCGGTTATCAAATAAAAAAGATATGAGTGTTCAAAGTAATGCAACAATAAAAATCATCAATGCGCGTAAGTACATTAAGTTGAACCTTTTTAAGTGTTGTTTGCGCGGTACTTTTTAATGATATATTGATCACCAAAGTGAATAATTATCGTGTCGGCCAATCGCAACAAAAACTAACCAACATGCAGAAGATATTATTTGCGTCCATAAGCAAATATGCGTTAAATGCATGCTAGTTGCAAACATCCACTCTTTCATTCTGAGATTATACGACAGATTTCCAAAACGTCAGTATTTTGCTAGAATTATATAAACATGAAGAGTGACACTTTTGTTATATTTAATTTAGGATATACTTCGAACTTAAACGACGAGATATATTTACAAACGTATGTTTCTAAACCTTAAAAATTGTCATATCACCTCTACTTCGAAAATCCACAAAGTACAGTATTTTGTAGTCCACGCGGGCGAAGCCGCGGGCGGAAAGCTAGTTCATAATAAGGATTATTACTAGTTACATAAAGTTATCCGTAGGTTTACTCCGAAGCCGTAGCCGGGTTCATGCCATAATTCACAATTAACAAGAAAATTCACATCAGTTTCACCTAGTTCGGGTTATCGTTGTTTATTAGCGTATTTTATAACAAAATTGGCTAAGTGCGAGTCGGACTTGCGCACGAAGGGTCCCATAAAAAAATTTAAAACAACATGTCAAGCATACCAAAAGACAAGAGGACCGAAGAAGAATCCGAGCCAATTTTCCAAATACCTTCTTCGGGGAAAAAAAGTGGAAGTAGACACACAATTTTTAAAAACACTCATGAAGACAACTGTCATCTCAGTCTCCCGTGACCACGCTCATTGTAAAGTGCTCGAAACGTCGGGTTAAATAATAATGTTTTATAAACCGCGTTTAAAATCCTTTAAAAAGTATTTTATTTAAAATGGAAAGTACTCGCGTTAAAACAAACACAAATTATACTAAACGTACGTTTCTAAATCGTAAAAATTGTCATACCACTTCCACTTCGATTCCACAAAGTACAGAATTTTGTAGTCCACGCGGGCGAAGCCGCGGGCAGAAGGCTATGGGAAATGTAATAAGAGCTAATTGAGGAGTTTCAGGTTCGAATCCCGGGTTGGGCCAAAAAAAATTCAGATTTTTCTGACAAAGAAATCTGAGTAACAACCATGACCTATGTCAGAGGAGCTATTAATATCTTGCATTCTATTGTTGTATCTCTCAGATAAATCACAATTTTAAAGCCATCTTGCTTTGTGATAACATGAGGCTTATGTAAGCTGTATCTAATATCGGAAGCGGAGTTGAGTCCCCGAAGTGATTATGCGTTGAAAGTTTGTGATAAAACTTCTTTTCCAAGAGATTTCCATAATATGCCCGTATTTGAATTCAGCCGCATTGATAATAATGTTATCGTAGGAATACTCAAAGGTAAAATGAATATATTTTATAACATGTGTATATTTCGGAAGGTTACTCGGCAAATACATTGTTATACCAGAAAATTGTACAAAATTACATAAAAATATCAAAAAAATATACAGGTAAATCAAGACATTGCACAGGGTGTAATTTTGAAAAAAAATCACGCACAGAAATACTCCTCTATTTTTGATAGGAAAGAAAATTGAATAGAAAATTCGGGAATGTATAAATGCTAGCTGATCCGCGCGGCTTCGCTCCCGTTGCATAATGTTAAATGTATATAGTCTATTAAATATAGCCTTTGTTACTTGTGGATAATGTAGCTTTCGAATGGTGAAAGAATTTTTAAAATTGGTCCATTAGTTTTTGAGCCTATCATTACTACCAAACAAACAAAGTTTTCCTCTTTATAATACGATAGATGGATAATTTTTTTGTTTGAAACAGCGAAATTACACTTTAAAGACATTTAGACATTAATAATACGTACGTACGCATAACATGAGGTATCATCAGATAATGTAGACCACGCGAGCGAAACCATAGGCCGAAAGCTAGTTCTTAATAAACATGACAAATCAAATCACGACATTAATATTACTAAACAATAAATTTCAACCATCAAGTGCAACTCTTATCTCAACTTGGCCAACTTAACCCTCCAGGATTTACGGCGAAATTATAACTTGCGCTCCCCGATGTATTCCAGAATATTCTATTGCTGATTTCGGAATTTTCACTACTTACTATGCAAGATAGTTTCTTTGGTTTAAAACAGAATTATATATTTGTATTTACCCGATTGGCGCAGTGGATACAGTAATGGTCTGTTGCGCCGGAGGTTGTAGGTTCGATCCCCATGATTAAAAAATTATGATGTGATGAACATTGTAATTTTCTACTGTCTGGGTGTTAATTTATTTATTTGTATATATTTACAAAAAGTATGTTTAAGTATATCTATTAGTTATCTAGCTTCCATAGTACAATCTTTGTTAACTCTCATTACCGCTCCTGAGGGATCTCGTGATAAAAAGTACCCTATTACCTTTTTGGGTTTCGAACTATATTGTTGCATAATTTTATAAGAAGCGTAGATTAATACTATCAATGTACTAAATTCGAAACACTCTTACTACGAAATTCACTCAATATAGAAATGCCTTGATAAACTTATCATTTTAAGTTTTAAAAACATCAAAACCCTATCTAACATGCTCTATAAAACTCATTTCCCATTCAAAGAGGCTGATGACATTTTCAATAAAATTCGCTTTGAAATTTTTGAAACTAGAGTTGAAAATTATTATGGAAATATTGCGAATACACGACGTGAATTTAATGAAAAGAGCGGTTTTGAAGATTTTTTAACTTTGAAAATCAAAGGATGACATTTGTCTATAGATATTTATGAATACAGAATACATGTGTGTATTAAGCTTTTATAATTCAGCACAAACTATTTAGAGGAATAAAATAATGCGTTTTAAAATATTTTTATTTTCGTTAACAGTTTGCGATATGAGGTATGTTTTGATACTAACTGTACTAACTCTCCCATCCCGTTTTACTCCTCTCGCGATTTACCATTATTAATTCCCTTCTTATCCCCCCCCCTTCCTTAAAGCCGGCAAGACATCTGCGACAATTTGTTCATGGGCTGCGGTCAGTCGCTTGACATCGATGTCGTTTGCCGGCTGTAAGATAAAAAAAAAAACTTAAAATTTTCTGATTCAGAGATTGTTTATGTATTCGAAGTTTCATAGTGAGTATTTAGTAAATAACTTTTTTTTCTTCCGCTGTCTGATATTTCTATTAGTATGAAATGTATGTATCTAACAAAGCAACTCATAAAAAAATGAAAAACAAATACAAATTACGGTCACAGCAATATAAAACATTGGGCCAGGTCAGCATTTTTGAAAAAAGCTACAAAATCCTCAAAAACAGTCATATATTCTTATGATTCAAAATGTTTTTTTTATAGATTAGCTCAAGAGAAGCTTCACTCATCACAGAACACCCTATATAACATTGTGCTACGGGAGCAAGGCCGCAGGGAACAGCTAGTCTCAAAAAAGATATTACGCTTACTAATTACTACAAGTATTAACCTAAAAAATGACCCTCAAAGGTCCTAAACACAGGAGATTACTGGCCATCTATAAATCCCTTAATTCATGATTCCCGTGTCCAAAGGTCTGACCACGGCATGATAAATGAAGGTCCATTTGGACCCCTATTTCATTATCATTAATTATTCCTAATACATCTGTTGGTAAGTTATTTACATAAGAAATGCTCGTATTTTACGAAATTGAATAATGACGCCATCAATTTAGTTAGCTTCATTATAAATATTTTCGGTCTTTATATTTAATTTTTTCTTTTATATTGGTTCTTTTTTATGTAGATTTTTTGGTTACAAATTTTTGATATAGGAATATATAATCGCGCTATGAGGCGTAGCTACATTCGCAACTTCTGATTCTATAGGAATTTCGGGATAAAACAAGCCTGTGTTATTATCCTTACCTATGTGTATACCAAGTTTCATCACAATCAATTCAATTTCATGAAAGAGTATCAAACACAACTCACAATTTGTCGCATTTATAATATTAGAAGGAAGTGGGATATGATTATTAAATTAAACGTAGCAAAGTTATCTAAGGATAACAATTCCTCAGCATAAAAAATCAAGACGTTTCACCGCCATTTTCCGAGAATTCCGACAGTTAATTAAGGCTTGTCAATAGCCAAACCTTAAATTGGGAAATAGATTGCTAGATCAATCTAGGGTCGCGTTTTTCAAATTAGTATTGGTCATTTATACCAGGCGATAGTAGCAATTAAGTTTAATATTTCCAAATTTATTTGTGTATCAATACAAAGTAACGCACAGCCCAAACCGCTGGACGGATCGGACTGAAATTTTGCATACAGGTAGATGTTATGACGTAGGCATCTGCTAAGTAAGGATTTTGAACAAATCCCGCGAGAACGGGGAAAACAGATATACACGTGGGAAACTGCGATTGGCGCAGTGGACACAGCAATGGTCTTTTACGCCGGCGGGTGTGGGTTTGATCCCTACGAGTAGAAAATTATTATGTGATGAACATTGTAATCATCTACTGTCTGGGTGTTAATTTATCTATAATATGTATTCATTTACAAAAAGAAAGTATGTTTAATTATGTCTATCAGTTATCTAGTTTTCATAGTACAAGCTTTGCTTAGTTTGGGACTAGATGCCGTTGTGTTAAATTTTCAGGAATATTATAATATAAATACATATTACGGTTGTGTGAAAATTCTTTAGTAACAATCATGCAAAACAGGGTGCGTTTCTAGTATTAACATAAAGCAAGCTTTTATATTCAAAGTTATACATTTTCGCAGAACTAGGCTTGACCTGGAAACGAATCTGCGAACGTCTACGCACTTAACCCACTAACACACAAAAAGTGTCAGAGAATAAACAGCAATAAGTGGCGTTTTTATTTATTTAATCTTTAAAAATATTTTTATATCATAGCTTGTATTTTGCCGCAATGGACTGCAACTCATGAACATCAACAAAAACAGACTATCGTTGTTATATAAGTAGCTTAAGTACTCTAAAAAACACGTAAAAATTTAAATTTTATAAATAAAAATATTTATTACCACAAAATTTCAATACATTATAATTACAATATAATATAATTCATATTTATACCCTAATACATTAAATATTAAATCAGCAAGTCTACACTAAGCAAGCTTGTGACGTGGGCCTGCCTTCTATGCCACTGAAAATTTAAGTTATCATTTAAAATTTATTTAATTTACTTTTTATTACACTAGAGCCACACCGCGTCTTCGCTCTTGTAACTTCTGATCCCGCGGCAACTCTGGGATTAAAAGAAGCCTATATGTTATTCTGAACCCTCACCTACATGTATAGCAAATTTCAGCATAATAGGTTCATACATACATGCTCACAAACCTTCGCTTTATAATAGGATTTATTTATAACAGGAAATGTCAGGAAGTCGGTTCTATTTTTAGCAAAGTTATTTTTCTACGCAGTGAAATGAACGTAATCGTATATCGGTGCTGTAATGACACAGTTATTTGTTAAAGAACTACATAATAATAAAACTATAAGCGACACAAGCCATAGCTTCAGCGTGACCTAACAATGTTAATCCAATGTAAAAATGTATGGAAGATCAGAAAAATGTAAATGGAGAGGCGAGCCTTGTTTTATGAATAAATGAGGCGACCAGTGATTGCTGGTGAATAATTCACTTCGCCCGGAGTTTTTCGCCGAAATACGCTTTCGCGCATTCAATATTGTAATTCTTGATTCTTGAATTTAATATGAACTTTGTGTCTGAGTTTGATTGATGTTTTGATGGTGTTTTGTTTGAATACACGGAATTTGGGTAACTAACAATATACAAAAGCTTATTGATTTAACACCTGTTTAGTAAAACATTGTCTATTAATTTTAACACGTAACTAGCAATGCTTGTCGTGTGTTTTACTTTAGACAGTATCTAAACAGCGTCTATATTTAAACTGTCACTAAAAAACCTTTTGTAGTAAAGTTCTTTTAAAAAATTGTAGTATAACTTTTTGTAGTAAGACCTTAAAAAATTTTAAGATACTTTTTCGGACGAGAGAATCAATAAAAACAAAATAAGACTTTAAAAGAATTTTAAAAAATAAATAATAATCTCCTTGGATGCAATCTTAGTCCAAATCCGAAAATACTCTTAAGGCATTTATTGGTTCATTCAATATTGTGAATTTTATTGAATAAATATGATTTATAACGCGCGGTTAAAAAAGTACCTAAACGCGTATGTTCAAAATATGCACTAATATCTGAGACTAGGTGATCCGCGCGGCCTCCCCCGTAGCATAATTGTAGAATTATTATTAATATATTTTATAGGCTATATGTAGATATAGCCTATAAAATATAGTCTATGTTACTCGTGAAAATGGAGCTTTCGAATGGTGAAAGAATTTTTGAGTCTATTCATTACAAACGAAGTTTTCCTCTTTATAATATTAGTGTAGAAAACAACGGTCTAAGGGTACAAAATAGCCTCTAATGTAAATAGGGTTTTCTTTAGTTTTCCCATAGCAGGGTTAACGAAAAAATAAAGGAACAAACGTGCGTTGGAGTGATAAATGATTATTGGCCGACCATTGGGTCTGCTTCAAATTTAATGATTGCCCAAGTTACGGAAGGCGGGGTATGTTTACGTTGCTTTTACAACATAAAAATGATGAGTAATATAAATATTTAATAACCATAATCTGACGACCCGATTAGCGCAGTGGTTTAGCAATGATCTATTGCGGCGGAGGGTGTGGGTTCGATCATCGATCGAAGATTATAATTTTCTACTGTCAGGCTTTTCATTTATCTATAGTATCTATGTATTTACAAAAAAAGTATGTTTATGTATGTCTATCAATTATCTAGTTTCCATAGTACAAAGCTTTGCTTAGTTTGGGATTAGATGGCGTTGTGTTAAATGTTCAGGAATATTTATTATTATTATTATACTTAAAACTTTATTTCTCCGTGTTTTTATTTATTTATTTTAATCTTTTTTATACTATAAAATACCCAATATAAACTACAATAAAATAAAACAAAAGAACGCAGTTTTTAAGTTACATTTCAATTGTTAGTAGTTATTAGTTTTCTTAATCTATATTTAGTAGATATTATAGGTAAACTTTCAAAAAAGCCTCCTCAAGCCTCCTCCTCCCTTTCCATTTCTTCCTGTCTAAATGGCCTTCCAGTTTTTTCCCACATATAACTAATATTTTTAATCAAAAAATATAATAACTATCTGACCATGTTGATATTTCTTACTACCTTAAAAGTTTTCAAAGCGAGCAAGATGTCTCTGTAAGTTAGTCACTTACACCAAAATCAACAAAAACAATTTATTCGTAAAATAAAAGAGATATTTCATCTGCTAGTGTCAAATGTATTCACCGATGTTTCAATAACTGATGTTCATTTAATTGTTACAAAGCGTGCGAATTTTTGGTAGAATTTTGGAAAAACATTCGTGAACCATGGTTATTTTATTTTATTTGTTCTTACATTTTACTAGCACATTGCCATATTACAGGCATATTCCTTGTTATTTGTATTATTTATTGGATTGCATAGGCACAAAAAACACTGCTTTGACCAAACACAATGCCAATAATCGTCTGTTATAGACGTAGACTGTTACTATTTTGAATTTACATACTTAGATGAATATTCCTGGACATTTAACAGAAGGCAATCTAGTCTCAAACTAAGAAAAGCTTGTACTATGGAAACTACATAACTGATAGACATACTTATACATATTTGTTTGTTGTAAACCCAGGCAGTAGAAAATTACAGTGTTCATCACATCATAATTTTCTACTCGTGTTAAAATAAATCCACAATGGATTTTATTTTCTAACATCATTACAAGGGATGAAGCAATTTAACAACAATTTTATTAAATTTTCAAGACCAAATATAATCTTAATTCTAAATACTGTCAACTTCCTCTCTCTGGGATGTTACTAAAATCATTGTCAAAATATCAAATTATTTTGGCACCACCTGAATTCCAACTTCAATTTTGAATCATGAAGAAAAGTACAATTTTATTGACTTTCTTAGGAACCAGGTAAAAGAAGCGAATTTAAACAAAAAAAGAAACTAACCCGCTTTATTATATAAAATAGATTTAAATACGCAAAAAGATTATCAAGTTAGCCATTATAATAATTCTAAATATCAAAACTATTCTAATGGCTAACTAATCTAAACTAAATTTATAATACGGACTAGTAGGGAATGGAATTCTCTTCCGGCTTCTATCTTTCCAAGCAAATACGATCTGGTTAAATTTAAGGTCAATGTGAATAGGCATTACATAAGGAAGTGTGTTCCATCCTAGACCATGTTATCACTTTCCACCAGGTGAAACTATGGTCAAACATATCTTTATTGCGGTATAAAAAAAAATCAATAATGATCTAGGTCTAACAAATCCGCTTGGAACTGCTTCTAAACTTGAAACGGTTGTTATTCAAGAGTTGCCGTAGTGTTAATAAAAGTGTGGAAATAAAGTACAACTTTCCTGGATAATTGTTAGTTTTAGTGTTATTCTTAATTAGTAAAGTCACGGAAAGGAATACAGATAGCAGTGGACGAAACTTTGGAAGTTAGCTTTTATTTATGTCAGAACTAAATGAATAAACCTTAATGACGACCCGGCTGGCGCAGTGGTTCAGCAATGATCTATTGCGCCGGAGGGCGTGGGTTCGATCCCTACGAGCAGAAAATTATGATGTGATGAACATTGTAATTTTCTACTGTCTGGGTGTTCATTTATCTATAGTATGTATGTATTTACAAAAAAAATAATGTTGTATATCTATCAGTTATCTAGTGTCCATAGTACAAGCTTTGCTTAGTTTGGGACTAGATGGCGTTGTGTAAAATGTCCAGGAATATTTATTTATTTATTTATATATATAATGTGTATGAAATCTGGTGTCGATTTTTACTTTTGTTTCTATTTTTTATTTTTGCGCAGTGTTCACATTTTTTGCCTGTTTATTTGTTATATAATTTGTCACAACGCGTGAGAACCTATAAATGGCTTCCTGTTAACTAACTTTCTATTTTATATAAAAATTACAGCTGTAGATTTTCCATAAAAATAAATAAATAAGCTAGCTGATAGCCGTTATTTTAGGGTCTATAGACTATAAAAATGAAGCCTATCACCTAACTCAGATAATAATTTATCTGTATTCAAATTTTCGATAAATATTTAAACAGTTAGTTAGTAGGTATTCATTAATATTTATATTATTTAATTAAGAGTACAACTATTTTAAGTAGTCTTCAACCATTTACAACGAAAACAGGTAATAACAACGATAGTAATTATAAGGTGTTTTGATGTGATCATTTCACCAATTTAAGAGATGTTAAAATTATAATTAACTTATATCAACTGTATGTTATGTAACGTGATCATGTGATACTGATTTTTAAATGTGTTATATTGACGGCATCAACATCGCTCTATTAGTAAATGTATTGGAGCACCTCGCGTTATTTTTTTTAATATATGCCATTTTATTTTTTATATTCAAAATTAGTCTAATTTTTTGATATTATTACCAAAATACCCTGCCGCGTATATCTATGTATGCATGAACGCGATAAACTCATAATCCCAACTGATTTTTGTGCGGTTTTCACCAATAGATAGATAATGTCTGTAATCAAAATCTTAAGGAAAGTTTAGCTGTATTATCCATGGTTTTGAGTAAATTACCACAATAACAAGCGAAGCATCGAGCAGAAACTAGTCTCGTAAAAATAACCCTAACGATCATACTCATGAAACTTAATATAAAATTCTCTTTAGAGACACAACCGAAAATTTCGCGAGACTTAGTACCCAGTAAATTATTTCTTCAACTTTTTTGATACAAGTTCCCAAAGTTCTAAATATCATGGCCTGGTATAGTATTTGTGGGTTCATAAAAGTTAGTAAGTGGAAGTAATGTAGCAACTTACCTCATTTTGTTGTCGTGTCGTCGAAAGCCTTCTTTTTAGCAAAAAATGCTGCTGATAATGGAGTAAGTTAGAGGATGAGAGCGATTTAAGTATAAGAATGATGTTAACTTTAATATAATGGAAGAGTCATATATTCAGATGTTTTAAATGTTTTAGATTTTCAGAGATCATAAGAAACGTAAGAAGAAATGTTATAAGCGGTCTAACGCAGAAGCCTTTAATAAAATCCAAGCTAATATTGTATGCGCGAATGTTTGTTTGTTCGTTTATCTCAATAGGCTTTATACAAATAATCATCTTAAAAGATACTTGATTATTATACTTGAGAGAAGGAAATATGCTACTTTTTATCTCAAAAAAAAAGCGTACAATTCCTGTGGGAATTACGTGAAAAAACTTTCGCAGCTCTAAAGGATTCAATCCGGATGTTTTCATAATCAATAATCGTTGATGCTGAAAGTTTTTCACCAACAGACATACACACTTTGAGTGTGTATGTCTGTTAATAGGCGAACGAAGCTAACAAAATCCAAGCTATATGTATATTTTTTTAAACCGCTTCCTCTTATAACATATGTCCCATTCCCGTAAATATTTGCACGCAGATGGAACGAGCCTCGGCTTACTCCTGTTTGGATTCCCATTATATTCGGTTTAGCAAGTACAACTTTTGTTTTATTTGATTTTCTTCTCGACTGTACCTATGGGATTTTCAGCTCTGCATATTTTTCCATCATTTAATGTTAGTCTTATATAAACATTTAGTATTTTTTCAGAACTGAGATGTGGAAATATACCGATTCGAATGTATACTTTAAAATTAAACTGTAAATTCATGATTTTCGTCATAATTATTTAACTCTGGCTTAAGTCTTTTTCTCTCTTTCTATTTTTTTATCATTTATCGCATTTTTTTCCTCGTTAATGTTACGCACGCAGATAGAACTAGAATCTAAGGTAATCTTTTCTTAAATCTTCTTTTACTTTTAAGGATTCCGTATCTTAAAGGTAAAAACTGGACCCTGTTACTCCGCTGTCTGTTTATATGTCACCAAGCTGTGTCTCGTCATATCGATAAAGCTGAAATATTCACAAATTATGTTTTTTCCTTGTCACTATAACAACACATTCTAAAAATAAAAAATGAAAATATTAAGGGGGATCCCTGTATACGGAACTCTTTGTGCGCGGTTTCGACTCACACTTGGCCGGGTTTTTTTATTTTTATAGCTTTTCATATACAGAGTAGTCAAGGATATTTTTATAAGGACTCATAGTGAGGAAGTCTCAGGATTCGAACCCAAGACCCCTCTCACTTTGTAACCACTACTCTCACAAGTCAATCCACCATAAATATAGTAGGAATAACCGACTCAATGGATCCCGGTAAATTTAATAAGATCAAGTGCCTTAGCGGAGATGCCAGCGATTCTATTCATTTTTCTGTCCTTTGTTAGCTCCTTCTTTGTCGATCGAGAGGAATTTTAATTTAAAATTTAATGTATTTACTCGTATACGTGAATATTTTAAACTAATTTTTTTTTAAATATTTGCAAACTCGTTGCTATGATTTTATTAGAATTTCACTATAATATTATCGTCGATAACCTGGTATTAATGCCTACATAAAAACAAAAGCCAGGCACGATCCTGAAAATACCAATATAAATAAATAAAAATATATAAAAATAATTTATTTTCTCCCAAAATTCTTAAACTAAAACTTCAAATGCAATATAACCTACGTGGTAAAGGGTAAGAATACGTGTGTCGCCACCCTATTTCTACCCGTGGGTGCCGTAAGAGGCGACAGAGGTAAATTCTGCTGCATAACATCTTCAGCAAGCGGCTCCAACAGCATTGTACGATTGGGCTGGTGTAATTACTACTCCATATACTAAAGTCAGACAAATCTATCTATTTGCACTTACTTCGATTTTAATATCCTACCGACGGCATTTGCTAAATGATTTGTCTATCTAACGTCATATAATCTGAGATAACAATCTATCCATACATTATTGAAAACGGCCGTAAATTTCATAACAAAATAACATTTATTTATGTATCATTTCATCAAGAAAGGACTTATAGCTTTTTCGTATATTAGAAGACTAAAATCATTTAAAATTAATCAGGGCCCCAATATAAGCCCTGTGGCCCCGAACAATCCAGCCTGTTCTGAACATTGTAAGTCTTTTTCCTTTAACAGGGGTCGGTCCACTACCGAGAAAAGTGCAATCAAGATATTTATAAAAATTGCGAACTTCCGAGTAATAATAATAAAACAATAACAAAATCTTAAGAAGTGATTCTGTGAAATGAAGGTATCCAATTCAAGTATGACTTGAAATTTAACAGTAAGTTTTCTTATTATAAGCCTTTTTTACTTTTTGATTGATAAACATATTTCTTCACAAATATGCTTATAATTGTGAATCTATAGAATTGTGGAAAATATAGAATTAATTTCTTTTCACATTATTTCTACATTTATTAATAAACTTTATTTAATTTACAACCGGTTCCGAAAAGTCATCATCAGATAGTCGATTCTTTGTAGTTTTACGGGAGCAAGGTGCGAAACAATTGTATAAAATAAAGCAAATAAAGCAGCGCATACCAGTCGAACGATTTTTATATAAAACGTGAGATAAGATTTGATTCTCCAGAGCGCTTCGATCAAAATCAATTCAAGATTTCAATTTCACACATCATTTGCCATTGTCTTTTAACTGGATTTAAAACGATGGGCAAATAAGAAACGTAAATATAAATAAAATGGAATACCGCTTGGAAGATTTGCGCGTTGTGTAAAGTATCTTCAAATTGCTAAAGAGGTTCTGTTATACATCTCACATTTGTCGAAAGTATTGCTGTGTCATTTATTTTTGAATTACTAGTTGCCCGCCGGTTCGTTTTTATCAAATTCAGGGTTTATAGATAGAAAGAAAGATAGACAGACAGACAGAGAGATAGACAGACAGACAGACAGGAAGAAAGATAGTAAGATAGAAAGGAACTGAAGAAAGAAGGAATTGATGAGTGATTGCCACACAAACATCTAAACATCAAAACTTTCACATTGGTAATATTAGTAGGATTATAAAAGCTGTTTTGCTGATCTTGTATAGATAAAAAGATCTAAGTTCTATTGGTCTGTAGGTAAGAAACAGGTAAACGAATTTTGAATTAAATAAGAGAAGGTTTGAAGGTCAATTTTTGTCACACTAGGGAGTATACAAAGCCGACTGCATTATTTATATTAGTTGTTACTTAGCTAGCGTTTCATTTGTGTACAGGGCATTGTATGAGTACAGGCCAGAACATGAACCTAAACAAGTAAAAATAATGAAAAGGGTATGCTAGGCTTTGTTAATTTAATATGATTTATTTATTGAACGTTTTTTTGCCGCCGTTTTTTTTCAAAACAGTATGTTTTATCTCGCTTTCTTTTACAAATGTCCCGCTCTTGATCTCACTTACCAATGATTTACGTTCTTTGGTCTCAACTAATCTTAATCGTTCATTGACCCGCGCGCGCGTTACTAGCCAGCTTATATGTCACGTAAACGTGAAGTTCAATAAAAATCATATTAAATTAACAAAGCCTCGCCGACCCTTTTCATTATTTTTTACGTATTTCGATACATGTTCTGAATGTCCTGTAGATGGATGAAGCGCTAGCTACATAACACCTTATATATTTGTCGGAGACGGTCAATAGTTAGGATAGGAAAAGATAAACTAGCATTAAAGTGATTCAAAAGCCGGGCATAAATCACTCAGTCCATATAAAATACATGCTTCCACATTATTGATCTAGCATTAAACGAAGGAATCCGCTAAGTGCTAAAAGTACGCTGAATAAAATATTACGTTTGCCTGAAAATATCGAGAAAAGTGAATTTGTATTTGTGTTAGTTATGAGCTAGAGTGAGCTTGGTTTTTACTGAGTTCGTGTGGTCTGAGTGTAAGCAAGTTGTTTAAATGATATTATATTGTAAAGAAAGAAGGAGTAAAGATTTATTGCCATTTACATTACGATAAAAATGTTACAATTACAGTATATAAGCGCGGCAATAGGGCAGACTCTATGCTTTTGGGTTTTTACACCCTCAGTATTGATTCTGTTTATCTGTTTATATGTTCGTCAATCACGTAAAACCACTAGGCAGATTTTGATAAAATTCTATATGCTGAAAGAATAATTTTAGGTGCAACTTATGTAAAAAATTGTCTTCAATCCTTTGTATGCATGATAGGTTGTATTAATAAGGATTTTTCTCACTTGTTTTTGTTATTCTGCTTTGTGTTTATATAACCTAAAGTTTAGTTACTTAGTTAAACATTTTTAGTTTTTCATGTGTATTTAGCAAGCAAGATTATATTTAATGTGCATATTTTAAATGTCTCTCTACTGTTCTCAATAAGGAAAATAAAAAAAATACAAGTGTTAGGGAGTCGTTTTAAGATCCGCTAAAACTACCTCCACGCAAGCTTATAGTCTACTTTGTGGCTTCAAACCGGTCAATATCATAGCATCTTGCCGGATAGAACGCATATTATTATCATTTCCACGTCCATACCCGTGTGTCCCGGATTATCCGGCTTTATACCCGGACTCCGCAATACTTTGTTACTTTCAAAGGAGTTTGTTGACGTTTTTTATGCGATCCTTCCAATGTACATTAATAATGGAAGTTTATGTGGATATTTTGTCAATCTTTTGTGGAAGGAAGGTACAATGTTGAAACGGATGTTTGTATTTCGTAAGGAAATATATCGTATGTTTAGTCAGCGTTTTACGAAGTTTTTTTAATATGGATCTTGTTGATCTAATGTTCAGTGTAGCGATATGCGTCTACATATTTGTTGAATTGCTGGCATGTAAGTTAAGGTTACGTACGCGTATACCTCGCCACGTCAGTCGTTTCTATACCACCACCATGTAATGTCGTGTAATCAATTAAGACATTTAATTATAAAATATAGGGGTACAAAGAAATATATATCATTGAAGAAGTTTATTAATTACTACCCAGACAACCATAATCAACCTGCATTTATAGCACCATGAATGAAGCTTTTTCTTAAAAAATAAGATAGAAAAGTTTTAGTCCCTCCCCACTCCTCCTGGTTTATACCCTGATTTATATCAGGTTTTCAATCTTTTTCAATTCACGACGCACTAATGAGAGTAGTCATTGTACTTCCTGCGACGCAAGGTTTTGGGGAACCTCTAGTATAATTAATAAGTTATCGGTAATGCCAATCAACGTAATAACAGTGTAACTTCCACGTTGTAAAAACTGCAATATAAGAATTGAGTCAACTTAAAAACATACGATATCAGTAGCGATTACAAATCGAGTTAGTGTACATAGTTCTCGTGTATTTAAAAACATTTAAATTGATTTATACAATAAAGACAAAACAACAGTACATCTGTAACTATTTTCCAATAAACTCAGTCCACTGAATAAATACTTGAACACCAAGACGGATCGAGAGCAATTTTAAACTGCAATATATCGGGGTTATAAAAAACCTAAGTGTAGACCTACTGTAGCCATGCCAACGTGACCTGGGGCAATATCGTTCAATGAGCCACGACCCAACACTATGCAACGACTTTTCAAAAAATTCAACATACATTGCTGGCTTTGTAGCAACAGATTTATATACACCCCTTCCATTTGCAGCAATGTACGACAAAAATCTTACAAGTCGTAACTCCCGATGGCCATATGTGATACAGCTGTATTTCCGGGTGAAATAAATATCTTACTGGTTCTTTTGTCTACTTCTCTGTAGTTTTATTTATTGGATGGTGTAATAAATGGGTATTTAAGAATGAATACGCATAAAGGGTGCTTTTCACTTCATTTACGCTGGTATTCAAGTGAAACGTTATAGTAGTAATAATTGCGAGCCCACTTTTCGCAAATAGAGGTAAAACGCCTATTTCCATGTTATATTCACCATGAGGCCCACCAGTTTTCTAAGATAGAGGAAGACATCAGGGAGTGACCAAGGTTGTTTCTTCAGCCTTTCAGCATTTCTTCATGAGAAAAGGTTCTAGATTGAAAATAAGCATTACATACAAAATTTTATTTAATGGTAATTTTAATGTTATTGTTTTTGATCTGGTGAGTGAGAACGTTGAATCGTTTATATCAATGTAGTTCACTAAACCTTATGCAGTGTATAGGAGGTCTAGATTATCCATGGTCATGTCTCTTAAACGATAATGGGAGCAACCGTTGGACGATAGGGCCAACCTCGTCATCAACATAGACAAAATACATATAAAGCGATTACAAAGAGCATCACAAAATTCAAAATGATTTGAACGTGATACATAAGCATTTTATAATTTTGACTTTGTTAATAATTAATTTACTTGTATAAATAGTGTAAGTGGTTTGTAACCGTTCTGTTTGTATTAATAAATAAATAAATAAATAAATACGCCAATATTGCTAAAACATTTGGTTACGTTTAACCATTAAATACATCTATACTTATATTATAAAGAGGAAAGATTTGTTTGTTTGTCTGTATTGAATAGGCTCTGTAACTACATGACCGATTTGGATGATATTTTGAACACAGATTCTTTGAAACTCCAGAAATGACATAGGATAGTTTTCCCCTAAAATCCTAAGGGAGCGGGATATATACGCGGGTGAAACCGCGGAACTCAGCTAGTAATAGAGCCATCAGAATTGCAATCGCAAATCATATTACAAATAAAATAAATAGATTTCAATCAATTTATACTTCAAAGAAAGGAGCTTTGTCCAGACTACAACCGTCCAAGAAAAACACAGACGGAATCATTTATATTGCTCAGCATTATTTTATTGGAAGACAATGTTTTATCTTTTTCTTTTGGAATATTTTATTAATATTGATATTTGTTCTTTATTGTTCTAGAACGATCCTGTAACATCCAGAAGTCTCCATAAAATGGTCGTCACTAGTGATCGGTCTACGGTGGATTCTCTACATGACTCAAGGCTACTCACGCAGATGCAAATGGTTTGAAGAAATTCTAGATTGATCTAGAACAATCCTGTAACATCCAGAAGTCTCCATAGAATGGTGGTCGCTAGTGATTGGTCACGTAGATATTGTGACTCCAGGCGGTATACTCACCCAGACGCAAATAGTTTGAAGAAAATTCTAGATTGTTCTAGAATATTCTTGTGACATCCAGAGGTCGGTGGTCGTCACCACTAGTGATCGGTCTATAATTGGTTTAACAACGTGACCCTAGTCGGTATAGTCACCCAGGTGCAAATAGTTTGAAGAAATTCTAGATTGTTCTAGAACAATCCTGTAACATCCAGAAGTCTCCATAAAATGGTAGTCGCTAATGATCGGTCTACGGTAGCTTGTATACGTGACCCTAGGTGGTATATTCACCCAAATGCAAATAGTTTGAGAAACATTCTAGATTGTTCTAGAATATTCTTGAAACACCCAGAGGTCTACATAAAATGGTGGTCGCTAGTGATCGGTCTGTGGTGGCTTAACAACGTGACCCTAGGCTGTATACTCACATAGACGCACATAGTTTGAAGAACATTCTAGATTGTTCTACAATATTCTTGAAATATCCAGAGGTCTCCATAAAATGGTGATCGCTAGTGATCGGTCTATGGTGGCTTAACAACGTGACCCTAGGCGATATACTCACCCAGATGCACATAGTTTGAAGAACATTCTAGATTGTTCTAGAATATTCTTGAAACATCCAGAGGTCTCCATAAAATGGTGATCGCTAGTGATCGGTCTATGGTGGCTTAACAACGTGACCCTAGGCGGTATATTCACTTGGCGCTTGAATCTTACGTAAGTGATACAGCCACTTGCTTTCTGCTTCAAATAAATTGACGGTCGGCGTTGCGTCATAGATAAAGTGGTTAGATGCGATGTTTAGTAGAAATGTTTGATATTTAAAGTGCTTTTATTTACTAGTTGAACTGAAGTCTGATATCCCCTATTTAGCCATGGAGTGATTGTTGAATCCGCTTCACTAATCAATTTATCTTTAGAGGTAGGTGATCAGCCTTCAGTACCCTGCCAGGCCGAGACATTCTTCCGACGAGGCCGAGGAATCGAACCCAGGACCTCTCGGTTGTAACGCAAAACGCACTTACCACTGTTACAACGAGGTGGTCAAACGTATTAATAGAATAATAATATTCTTTGACTTCTATTGCTCAAAGCTTTTTCTCTTTTAAATAAAATATGACCTTACATTCCAATACGTTGGTAAAATTAGTTCAATTATACATTCAATCATCAAAGACTAGATTTGTTTAAACGCCACAACGTTTACAATGTCTTTCCTGTGTACATATAATAAAATAGTCATCTTTCTGTAAATGAAACCTACAAACCACTCGTCAGATTTTGACATAATTCTACATCTTGATCGACCAATATTACATTCAACTTATAGGCAAACCTTTTCAGTACGTGAATATCTCACATTCGCTTGCCATCAGGCGTAACTGTGGCCAAATTTCACATAATCAGTATAAAAAAAAGGTATGTTCAACCTCCGAGCAGATATTTTTGACGATTAACTACGAATCATATTAAAAAATGACGCATCTGTTCCTGTATTACATTATTCTTTGCACTAAGAGTTCTATTGATAAATTGAGCAATCGACTCAGATGAAGACGATTCTGCCAGCGACATTATTTCACGGTTTGTTCAGTGAAATGAGAAACTCGGAAACTTAGTGACGGAATGGCTTCTTATTATTTTTAGCGCAATTGTTCTTTGTTTTGTGGTTCTATTTTAGGGGAGATATTTTTGGGGTTTGCCTCTTAGTAGTTAATTTAGTGTCATTAATTTATTAGCTTGCTCGTCGACTAAAACTTGTAATTTTAATGATTTTTCAAGATACAGCGGAACCATTTTTTTTTGTTTTTTTTTTATTTATATCAGGCATCACGTAGTTATAGTTAAAAGATCTTAATTAATTTAAAACTACGGCCCATAAAACTAAACACTACAATTAATACTAATTTCACACGTTAGGACTGCGACGTGTGACGAGGGTCCGGAGGGTCCTGTCCAGGGACGAAATACTACTCCCTGCGGCCAGAACTTCTCGTCCATGTAGACTTAGCTGGGCAGTCGGCACTCTCACCTCGTTGGTCTAGTGGTTGCGTCCTAGACTACAGATCGAGGGGTCTCGCGTTCGAATCCTGCGTAGGACCAAAAGAAATATTATTGGGATTTTTCTGAGAAAAAAAAATCTAAGTAACAGCGCTGAATCTCTCCGGTCGTGTCGGTCTACCGTTCGAACGGGTTATGAGAGTAAAATGAATAGAGAGTGCATTTGTGTTCGCGCGTCCACTTGTGCACTATAATATCTCCTGCACAGCTGGCTAGTCTATTGAGATTGCTCACCATGACCGAAATCGGTCAGCGGAGCTATTATAATTATTCTAACCACAAAGCAGTTGAAACTTTTTTTTTTTTATGTAGACTTTATGGCGAGACTATTCGTTTTACTCGCAGTTCGCGTGCATGCGGTCAGTAACATCAAAAATTTTAACAAGTTCGACATTGGGGCCTTAAAGAGACGAGCGTATAAATGTCCATTAAAGGCCGGCAAAGCACCTGCGTCTCTCCCGGTGTTTCAGGTGTTCATGGGCGGCGCTGATCACTTACCATCAGGTGACCCACTTGCTCCTTTGCTTGCTCTGCCATAAAAAAATGTAAAACATGCATATTACGGAGCATTTTTTTTATATTATTGTTGTGCTTAAAGTCATTAAAAGTTTGTAGCTCACGAAAAATCAGCTCGTTAGTAAATGATAAACGTGTATGAGGGATCCTATTACTAGTTATTCTATAAACATTTCAAAGCGCTTTATAATATTAGTTACAGATTCAGTGATACACACATACAACATTAATATTTCCATTTGCACATAAATTGATTAGACCAACACTGTAATCTTCAATCAGATAAGATTAACACGCATATAATATTCAGTGTATGTGCACATATGAACGTGTTCAGTAATTGAATTAAATGATTCATGTATTTATAATAACGGGGATGATTATTGTATGTTAGTTAATAATTTAAGAAGCTTTTAGAATGGCATCGAACCAAAATAAACAGGGTATAGTAACAAAGTAAAATATCTCCTTTTACCTTTGTGAAAAGGAAATATATTCGTATAAGGTATTTTAGTACTATTGTCATAAATTAATAATTATATATGAAGGCTACTACTGCGACTGCCTTGTTGGTAGTAGTTGTATCTTTGACTACAGATCGAGGGCTCAAAACACAATGCCTTAATGGCAGCCCTAAGTCTGGAAGTTGGTCTTGAAACTGCAACTTCTTAACATTAAAGAGTGTAGCTTTTATTGATTGTACTACTCGTAATCACAAACAATACTATGGAACTACATAGATACTATAGATAAACACCCGGACAGTAGAAAAGTACAATGTTTATCACATAATAATTTTTTACTCATGGGGATCGAACCCCTCCGGCGTAGTAAACCATAGCTGTATCCACTGCGACAATCGGGTCGTCGTATTAAGTACCCGTGACTCAATCCAGAGCTCAGATTGATTAACTTAAAGTCGATTCTTGCAGTTTTACGGCCTCTTATTTAGAGTAAATAAAGCGTTTTACGTACGTACGTATTTATATATTTAGATGATTACCAAACTAACTTTCGCGTTTGCTCGTAAATGTTCCAATGAATACCCGAACTTATTGGCTTTTTACCCTCGGCTCTGGAAGCATTTCAACGCATTCTCTTGTGCCTTGTTTATAGTTTCATCGTAAAAACTAAAGTTTTGAGACGTGATTTTATCTGTGAAAAGTTTGTTTTTTGCAGCGATTTCCTTCGAAACTATCGAATGGATATGATTAATGAAATTATTTTTGAATATATTTTTCACTCGCTGTTCGCCCACGTGGACTACAAAATTTTTGACTTTGTGGATTTTTGACGAAGAACGTCATATTATGAAATCTTTTTACGACTCTAAAGCATATCTTGTTAACTTTATTTATGGCAGAGCAAGCAACTATTTATGACAAAAAAATCTATTTAAGAAACCTCTATTTCATTTATACCTTTCTTTAAAATTCCTGTGGAATGTGATCAAATTCATTTCTTAGCGAATGCCTACGTCATAACATGCCAAATTTCTGATTGGCAGTCCAACCAGAAAAGATAGATCACTATGTCAGTCAGTCAGTCACGTTGAGTTTTATATAAATAGATATACATAAATATACTTGTCAATTCTACAACCAACAATTGTACTACCTACCAGATTTATAATTGATTGTTTGTATATGTGAAGACTTTTAATTGTTTTTATTTGTACCTAAAAGATGTAAACTTTAGTATATTTGCTTTCTAAAAAAATAAAATAAAATAAAAAAACCATGGCTCACAGTGAGTAATAACCTAAAAATCAACTAAAATAAGGCAAAAACTTGAAAATTCAAGCCATTAACTCATTACAAGCACTTTCAACAATTTCGGAGGCATCCAGCCCAATTTAACGGATCAAAGTGTTCCGAGATAAGTCTTAATGTTTAATATTCCGCCACTAAATGAGCCTCGCTTGGACTCTTTCGCTTGATATTTTAATTGCTTTTAAGTATAAAAGGATAGTATTTTCTTGTGTTTTTATAACGAGTACTTTCCATATTAAATAAGTGGCTCGCCCCGAGCTGAACCTCGCATTGTAATGTATAAATCAAGACCTTTCATTTGATACCACACTTGGCTATATTCATATGAAAATCGCCTATCTATGTATCCCCCCACCAATTGTGCTCATTTTCAAACTCGACATTTTCTTTTGTCTAAACTATTCGCCTACGAAATTTTATCATGATCGGATAAACAATACTCCCGTTATCGTCGGACAAAGTTTTTATACTTACATACAAACATACAATCGCCCGGCCATCTCGACTCTGAGACCTCGCTTCGCTTTTTAAAGGAGGTTTAAAATAATGTAATTTAATGCCTTAAAAATAACCACAAGACTAATAAATATACCTTTACTCTAAAATGCGAAATTCGATCAATCAAAGTCAAGTCTAAGACAATCATATTTAATTCACATCGGTTACTTGATTACTTTAAGGTGAAACTTTACAGACAACCCGATATTATTAATTTGGATACAATCCTTTATTCAAGAAACTTCTGCTGAACAAATCCTTACATATTGTTAGTAACATTTGTTTACAGTAACTGAAATGTCAATGTCATGATAGTATAATACAGTGGTGCCATCTATAAATAGATCCTTAAAGGATAAATCTTGACCCGTGTGGCGACGGGGTAGAATATTTATTTATTTATTTATTTATTTCACTCTTTAATGTACTGTAAAAATACATAATTAGGAGCTAAAATGTTGGTTTACACAGTACAGCACATAAGGCGGCCTTATCAATTAGTAGTGATCTCTACCAGGCAACCGGGCAGAAAGTAATGAGCGAAGAGGAAAAGGCAGGTTACTAGAGCTACTTGGAATAATATAATAAAAAAAATATATAAAATAATAATAAAAATAAATATAATATATTTAAATATATACCATATATAATATATACAATATATTCATAAATACATAAATATATAAATACATATCACACTAATTATAAAATACACGGAGACGCGCTACTCCGAATTCAAAGCGACCGAGAGGTAATGTTTACGAACTAGGTTTTTCAAACAGATGGCATTAGGGGCTAGTCTTATGGGCAACGGTAAAGAATTCCATAGATTTATTGAGATGGCAGTAAACGAATTAGCATAAAAGTTGGTACGACGTGGAGGCACGCGCAATATTAATCTATCAGCAGAGCGAAGACTATAGTTTTCACAGTGTAAAAAGGAAAAGTTGTTTTTAAGATAGGAGTTAAAGGATCAAAAAGGATGCGATATAATAGTTGAAGGTAATGTAGGTTCCGGCGCAGACGAATAGGGAGCCACTTGAGCTTATTTCTAAAAAATGTCACATGGTCATATTTCCGCAGTCCAAAAATAAACCTTATGCAGAAATTTTGTAATCGCTCAAGTTTTTCCACTAATTCGACTGCTAGATCAGGGAAGCATGCGTCGGCGAAATCAAGGATAGGAAGGAGAAGGGACTGCGCCAACGTAATTTTTGTCGTAATGGGGAGAAA
>LQNK01000648.1:50317-63865 GCA_001586405.1 Phoebis sennae | reverse complement strand
CATGGACCTCTATAAGTGAGACTGCTACTTATCTTTACCTCTATAAGCGACAGTCAAGCTTTGTTTTTATTAAAGAGGAACTATAACTCCAATAAAAATACATTCATAAATCCATATATACAGGCTAGCTAGATGCAATACTTTTGGCAACATAAAGATTGACAAAAATCTTTGTTACATACAATAAAAACTGCAATACACGCCGCGCGCAGTAGTAAATTGACGAGTTACAGGAAAACAATAAAATTAAAATTACAAAAGCAGAACTCGAACGAAATTGACGGATTATTTTAAGTGTAAATTTATTTAATAAAAATACATGCAATATGTACATTATACATATATGTTGTGCATATTATTAAGCACATAATTTTTATGATATCACATATTTACTACGTTCGCACTACTTGCTATGACTTGTTATTGCTGTGTACCTCTATAAGAGAGAAAAACTACCCATGAACCTGCATTAGTGAGAAACTCGGGTTAGTGAGAAACCTCTATAAGCGAGAATAAAATGGTGGTCCCTTCAACTCTCGCTCATCCAGGTTTGACTGTATATACCTTATTTGTAGGATAAAAAAATATTATTCGTATATTTCTAGTATTTCACCACTATACTATGAGTTAGTACATGTAGAATATATGTAGTTTGGCAATTTCAATACTTACAAAAGTATCATAGAACAATGATTATGAAGATATGTATGAACGAAAATTAAAATTGCATTGTTATAGATACAATGGCGTGTTTTAAAAATTCGTTAGTTCAATACAATGGAGAAGCGTTTTAAAACTTGCGACATTTTCCTTGTTGTCATTAATTTAGGAAAGCTTTTAATTTTTAACGAATTGCTGAGAAAAAAGGAATGTAGAACAATTATTTTTATGGCTTAGATTGTTCATCTCTATCTGTGTTTGTCAAAAAATTCTTTATTTAAAAAAATATTTATTTATTTGTAAATGCTGGGTCGATTTTAAAACTTAAATTCGATGGTCGTAAAAAATGGAACTGTGTGATCTGTCACTGAACATGTACCTACGTTGATGTTGTTTGCTATTATCCTTGTGGTTTAAGAATGAATGTGGTTACTAATATGAATCAATAGAAGATTCTTTGTTGTCGTACGACATGAGGAAATGCTTGAATGAATGGATTATACAATTACCTTTTCCAGTTCAGTGAACTGATTTACGTAATTCAATTAGTACATCAAATTTGTGCAGTCTAATGTTGAGGTAAATACAATAACATATCCCAACCCTTTACGTTCATAGTGGTATTTTCATTTTTTTATTTATTTATTTTTTATTATCATACTTTAGGCTTTTTAACATCAGAACGAAAACAAAACTTACACACGCGGGTTGTGCAGTTAAAGAAAAAATTTTAATTACGAATGTTTGTTTTTTACTTTCATTCTACGCCACTTCCTTCATAGGTGTATCTAGCGGCAGCGTGTCAGTCAAGTTCGGAAAAAGGCAGACTACGCGCCATGTGTATATCACGAACCATTTCGTGGCACTTACGGCCCTCTAGAAGCTCTAGATTTGACTTGCTATTTTTTAACAATGAAGTATGACTGACCTTCCATAATACGTAATATAACCTGTAACTATCTAAAAATATGCCGATGATCTTGAGCTTAATTACCATTCCGAGTGAAAACAGAACTTTGCACCCATACGGATCTCAATATTTTTGTTAGTGAAATCGAGAACTTGGCTTTCATTTAACCGTATGTTTAGGTTTCATTTCATTTAGGTATACATTTTTATTACACTGAAGACTTATTTTATTTTAAGCCGGAAAATAAAGAATCAATTGACTAGCATATTTTCACCCACGCTATAAAAGTTTCATGAGAAAAATTAAATGATGAAAAACTCTATATTTCCCGTATAAAAGTTTCAAATGAAATTTCTATCGGATATTGACACAGATCAAAGAGGATTTCGAATGGGATGTTCATTTTTGTCTTTGAAAAGGGAACGAGTCTAAATAAATATTGTGATACATGTATAACACTGTGTATGTTGAATTTTTTTTATAATACGTTTTTCATTTATTATGGAAACTGTAGGCTGTAAGAAGAATAATAGATTTTTTAGCTACTTGCTTTGTAGTGTGACAAAAGAATAATTGACCGAGCGAAGAGCGATTGTATTTTTGTATGTAAGAACGGAAAACTTTGTTCAACGATGATCTGAGTATTTTTTATCCGATCTAATTTAGGCAAAAGAAAATGGCTCGAATTCGAAGATGAGTGAAATCGGTGGGTTACGAAGATAGTTCGTCCAAGGATATTTGGAGTATTGTTTATCCGATCTTGATAAATTTTTGTACGTAAATAGTATAGATAAAGAAAAATCTTGAGTTAAAATGAGCGAAATCATTAGGGAGGAGGGAGGAAAGGTAAAATGATAGGGGGTGTGTGAAACAGGCGATTTCTTTCATAGAACTACTACTATTTCTACTCGTTGTAACGCGCGGTTACGCTCCTGTAGCATGTTAAGTAAATGCAATGTTAAGTACCAATGTCAGTGAATATGCAACTTTATAATGGGGAAAGAATTTCTTAATCGGAGGAATTTTTGTGTGAAAACATTACAACCATGCATACAAAAACACACACGTTTCCTTTGTATAATATTAGCACGGATAGAACAAATCGAACCAAAATAATAACATTTTCCAGTAATGTAATACATTAACAATGTGAGAGCTTACTTATGGCGAGTTATGTAAGTGGTTGTATTAGATTGCGTAATAATCTACTCAAGTCCGACTCCATTGCATGAAACTTTCAATGGAATTAACGAATACGTGTACCACATGTCTAATCTTTATTTTCTTTTATTTTGTGAGAGATACCCGTCTTTTGTTAACACAAATAACTCAATAAATGCTTATAAATATCTTGTAACTGTATATATATCATATTTTTTGAACCGTCCTTACTTAAAGTTAATTAACTGTTTTTAATGAAACGATTAATAAAGAGTTTTCCTGCTTCTCTAATTCGAGTTTGTCTCAATTAAGACTTCTATTTTTGTTAACTTGATTATGACTTACTGATTACAATCTCTGACAGAGTTTAATAGTCCGGTCAAATTAGACCAAAAAATTAGGGTGAAATTACATAAATTCGCAACAAGCTGAATTTTGGTACAAATGTTCAAAACACGATTATAAACAATAGCTGAAAGTTCCCCATCATTCCCGTGTGTGGAAAAAATTTTATTCAAGGTCAAATGTCAAAAAAATGAGTTTTTCGCGATTTTCAGCAAAACGGGAGAAAATCGAGAAGAATTCGAAAATTACGACTCCGTCTAATAAATGTCTGTACTTTTTTTTTATCAACATCGCTTTTTTTCTGGCTAATATCAATTATTGACGATAGTTTCAATTAAACTGGATAATTACTGACTTGTGGAGTAGGCCTACTGGGGAAACCACGTTAAAAAAACGCGCTAAGTAACCTCATAGGTGGCGTGGAAACATGTGCATTTTATGACAATTGCAACTGTTACAACTTTTTACACTGCGCTATCTCC
Source organism: Phoebis sennae (assembly GCA_001586405.1). Lineage (NCBI taxonomy): Eukaryota > Metazoa > Arthropoda > Insecta > Lepidoptera > Pieridae > Phoebis > Phoebis sennae. Next base: position 60,307 of record LQNK01000648.1, on the reverse strand, counting down.
GAAACGGTGTCTTGTGAGAAAAAAAGGATTGATATATTTTTTATAGATAATTTAATGATCTACAATTCTAGTCTGAGGTATTTTTCTGATAAAACTTACCGTTTTGCTGAAAATCGCGAAAAACTCATTTGACCTTGAATAAATTTTTTTCCACACACGGGAATGATGGGGAACTTTCAGCTATTGTTTATAATCCTGTTTTGAACAATTGTACCGAAATTCAGCTTGTTGCGAATTTATGTAGCACCGAATGTCTCATTTGACCGGACTATAATATTTTATCGTTGTTTCTTAAGGGTTATTCATATTAAACATATTCTAAACTATCCAATTATATAGAGCAAACTTATTAAATTGTGAAAGTATTTTTAAGGAAGGTTTTTTTTATTATTTATTTATAAAAACTATGAAAACAATACAACAAACAAAACTACTTACAAAATAAACATTGAAAAATTTGAATAAATAATTAAGAGACTAAATTATATTAGAGGGAAGCGATTACATTCTACTGTTCAAACGTTATTTCTATCAGTAATTCAGACCATGATCCAGAATGATTTATAAATTTATCTTATCATAATAATGAAAAATTTGAGTTGCTTTTGTGTACAACATTGATTCAATACGTACTATCAGAATATACACATTCATTTAAAGAAATTCCGTCGTTCCCACCCTGAAAATTTAGTCTTTATTAATATGGATCATTATCATCACATCAGTCTCACGTTTTAACAATATCAAGTTTTCTCGTATAGGCTAATAATAGGCAGTCTTCAGAATATCGATTTATTTGAAAAAGAACGGCGACGAGATTTGTCTTTCATTAGAGCTAACAAAGGGTTCTCATTTGGTTTGAATATTTGCTTTTTCAATGGAATCATGTTACTTAAAAAGTTTTCATTGAAGGTACCTAATAGCTACCGAGTCTTCTTAAAAGTTTTGTCTCATTCTCACTCGTTTATCGGTCCTATTTTAGATGTAATAGTAGAGTAAAGTATTCTATAAGCGTAATTCATAGTGAGGGTAGCGATAGTCGATTTCCCCAAGTTCCTTCAATTTTATTGTCTTCAGGAAGTTTACGCGTATTTTATGATTCTGGGTATTTGTAACTGAACCAGTGATTGGAGGCCTTGTTTACAATTGTGTAAAATTAAAAATGTTCTATTAAATTAGTTAACTTCTTTGACTCATTATACACTTTCAATGGAATAAGGTAATTACTCTAGTCTAACATTGAATCTGTGGAGCAAAGCTAATATGTCCATCATTTTGTCATACAACTTTCACTTCAAGTTTTGCTTCTTTCTATATTCTCAGTTATAACAAAACTAATAGTTCTATTCAGTATAAGTACTACCCTTCGTCAATAATATGTATATAAACTTCCCTGATCGATATCGGTCTTGGTAACCAATCTCAACAAAGAGTAGCCATGGGCGTAAGAGATATTTTAAAATCTATACGGTATATCTATAGTTGGTGCCTTTATCTTTTTTCAATTTAACAAGATTTTTTGCACCGATTTGGTAAAGATTTCAACAAAAATAAAATAAAAGTTATTTTCTACTTTTTAGAGTGATGAAGTCAGTTCTATTTTTTGGCAAAAAGATATTTTATTTTAATATGAGGATATTGGGTAAATTCAGATTCTAGTTTGGAGAGTATCGATACGAAGAAACCAATAATAGTGATAAAAACTATTCCTCAATTTTGATGTCCGATAAATGAAAAGGCTCGGTCGTTAAAAAGTCATAAAGGTATGTAGGTTAATTATGTATCCGCAAAAAGTTTATCTTTCATTCTTTTTGCATAAGAAAACATGAACTAAGAATATTAAGGATTTTTTTTCATCTGATGTCTTCGTCGCTTTGTTGGTTTCAATGGATTGCTGTGTTTCCTGTAACTTTTGCTATTTGATATGATGTATTCATCTTTGGGGACGTTACGTGTGCTTTGGGTGTTGAAATTCAATGCGTTACATTGGGAGATGAAGTAGTTTATATTCTCGAATAAATATTAGACAGAAACGAAATGCGAGATTTTATAGTGAAGTCTTAAGATACTTCGTTTTCTAAACATGTGTACGCTTTTCAGTCACCACATCTGATTTGACACCGGCTTTCGGCCTCTTTCGAGGCGTTTTTAGAACGTCATTAACATTTTCATAATGAATATATATTTTTTTTATTTTAAACCTCCTCAATCAAACAAGTAGCGTTAAAATATACTCAAGTTCTGACCCATATATTCCAAAAAATATAAAGACTATTCCTATCTATACATAATAAATATTTTAATCTCAAACTTTACGACACATTAGAATAGAGTTGTCTATTTTTGTTGTATAATAAATTTTTTCTACATTGAAGATCTGCCAATCATGTACATTCAGGATATTTAGTTTATACGATCAAGTAAAATTCATAGCTCCATAAATATTATTAATGGTCTTCGTCATCAATCAAATAGATTGCCTCTGAACAAACAAATGAATTTTATACGGTTTAAAATATATCATAAAAATTTTCATAAGCGTAACATGTAAAAGTTTGGAGTACTTTTGCAGCTGTTAAGAACTGTTAAGTATTAGTTATAAGTTAAAAGTTTTCAATAAATTGCTAACGTACATTTTCTGCATCGTATCTCATTGAGAACTTTACGAATCGTACTTACTAGGTTGCGGTGTTTGCGACTATGTTCCTATTAAAAGTGAATTTTATATCATACTAGCACTGCTGTTCCGCGCGACTTTGCTCCCCGTGTCATAATGTTATAAAGCGTTTAGTACAGCCTACTTCCTTCAATGAAGATGTAGCTTTCTAATGATTAAAGAATTAGATTTTTTGTGGGAAAACATAAAATAATACAATTGTTCTTCTTGACAATTTTTTTTGGTTTCCTTTGTTTCTCAGAAGGACACGGCTCTTGTTACAGATGGTTTGCTGGTTTTCTACCTCTTTCTCTAATCCAGTGCCTATAAACGACGGAACGTCATACGTTACGGATGGTATAGGAAGGTATAACAGATATGAATCGTTTTCTTTAACGAGCGGATAAAATCAACCAATCGGAACCGGAAATCGGTTTTGGTAGTTATTTCAACGCCACGTTTATTATAGATACGCTTTAGACTAACGCCTAATACGATATTGTACTATCTGTAAGTAAAACGACTCACTTTATTTTTATAGGAACTGGGCATAAATGATGTCTGCAGGCTTAGATTATACGAACCGTATATTTGTTTATAACGACCGCAACAGTACGCAGGCGGTATGTACATAAATTACAATACGTTACTGCGTATTCTTCGCGGTGAACGAACAACGCCTCATAAAATTTGAACTGCTCAAGTATGTACTTGAATATGTACAATGCTATTACCCATGTGAATAATAGCATTGTTTATAAATTATATGGTACAAAGTATCTGTACATTTTTGATCAACTACTGTTAGATCTTGATTCTGTTGGTTTTCTTCTGATGATGTCTATTTATTGAAAAGTATGGCTTGAATGTTAACAAAATGTAAATTATAGAAGTGGTTTTTTTTTATTTAGAAAATTAAAACTGTATTCTCAATTGATAATAAATGAGATAGAATTTATTAATTAAAAACTGTATCTTGAAATGTTATTCCTTAATTGATAATAAAAAATGAGATTATAGATAAGTAGGCAGATATAAGAAGTATTTGTCTTTAGAGTCTTTACTATAAAGATCAATGAGTATAAGCTGATGATGATGTATACTAGAAGAAGACCCTAAAATTAAAAAATAATCTCTCGACATCTTTGATTAAAAAGTGGAAACTCATAAATGGAAATAACACTTTAAATCTCAAGGACTACAACTTTCTTAATAAACACTGACTTGGCTTAACGCCCGTTGATAACGTTGAGATATAGTCAGGAACTAACTGTATATAAACCTACTGTTTTGTTTATTGCTACACAAACTTAAACTGATACAGAAGCTATATATAGAAGTTCACGTTTTATTGAGATTTATTGTTGGTTATTTAGATACTAGGTCGCGTTTGATGGGCGGCTATCGTAGAAGGTAAACTAATAAAAAGAGGTATTGAAGGGAAATTATTTTGAAAGTTTCTGGGTAATGCCGAGATTTACCGGAGATATGCGGTTATATGCGGATATATACAGCTACACATATAAAAAATACGGTTGAATGGATAATTACAGCTGATATAAAACTCAATTCTGCTTACACTAAAGCTAATTCTAATATCTCACGTGATACAACTCACTGCGGCCACAACTCTTCGTCTATGTAGATGCTCAGCTTGGCGGTCGGTTATCTCTCAACGAAGATGTTGAAGATCACTTTATGGCAGAGGTAGTGAAAGTCTAGCATTGGTCCGACTTGTAAAATATGAATAAGATCTGTTCAAGGTCAGGATAAGTATGAAGAGACCATCACGCCATACCATTATGCGAAATCACAACCAAACGCCATTCAGTGTAATATATAAAAAAGAACTTTGTAAGATTTTGGTAACCAGGTAGGCTAGTCTCAGTCAATACAGTTCAATACAATAGTAGTTCAATACATTCATCTTCGAGAAGAAATTATCTAACTGAAGTTGGGACTTTATTGGAAAGAAGTTATTTATAATAAATATTTATATGATAATACTCTTTAATAATGTTATAAAATGGCAAAGTTTGTTTAAACGTCCTTATCTTCGAAACCACCGGATGAATAAAATTATTGTTTTTTGGTTAAATGATAAGCATTACAATAATACGCAGCTGAAAGCTATGCCGCTAAGCATAGTTCGGCGTTAGCCTGTCACCATATTTTCAACTCTAACTGAGTTGAAAATAATTATTTATGTATTTAAGAATAAAATTCTTAATCCAATATACATAATATTTTACATAACAAAGGTTGTTTGAAAAAATATGTGTCGCGCGTTTACACGCCTCAAGCTCTCGATTAAACTTATATTTACATACTGAGAGGCGCCTAGAATTGGGAGATAGATGTTAAAGAGCATATAAAAGGGCTATTCTTTTTAAAATAATACAATTTTTATTTTTGTAAGAACACGCTCTGTGTAAAGTTGTTAGATTATTAAAAAAATTCTCGATCATTATGTATCTTTGGTTAAGTTTCGTTAGAAATAAGAGTGTACCTCTATTAAGAAATTCAATTACTTATCGTATCATGTGTCTTGTATCGGATTGTTCTGTATTTATTAATATGAATAAATTTCATCACTTTTCAAAGACTTCATAATATTAATTAATTATTTTCACGAAGCTTCGCTTACTTACGTTATTAAGCAAATGGAAATCTCTCATATCTATTATCAAGCCATTATGAATTCTCTTTAACATCGATATTAAATTCATGTTTAACATTGAGCTAACGTAAACCGGGAAGTAATTATTTAAAGCAACATAAAAGACGGATTATAATATTTTACCTTTTACCTCGTATTCTTTACCTGAAATTTTTAAAGAATTAAATTGAAATTATTAAATACATTCGGTACACCCAAAACATTAGGCATAATTCATGCCGAATATATAACATTCGGCACGAATTGGGCCAAGCTGCCATGACTTGATGATGCAGAAGACCGGCGTGAAGCAGTTTTGCACTGTGTTTCGTACGGTGAACGGGTGTCCGGAAACCTGTATTCCCATCCCATTCATCTCCCGTCCTGTTCTGGTCCTCTCCCAATTTCCTGTCATTGATTCTCTCCTTGTCCCCTCCCCTTCCTTTAAGCCGGCAAGGCATCTGCGACATTCCATGTTGTAGATGTTCATGGGCTGCGGTCAGTCACTTAACATCAGGTGAACCGCATGCCCCGCTTGCCTGCTATAACATAAAAAAACAAAACTTAAATTAATTGCGATTAAACTTCTTTATTATCGTTTAGATTTGTAGAAGGATATTTTTTCTTTTTTACATTTACCTTCGTTTTTCTTCAAATTTAAGTAATATTTGTTTTTAGAAAGAATTTCCTTGGATCCGTTATTAGTCTTTATAACTTTGACTGTTTAGGAAAATTCAATTAAATTAAAGTTATAGATGTTGGTCTGATTTATTACAATTGTGCGAGTCCGAAGTCAAAATAAGCGAAAAAATTGTAGTTTAGTAAAAGATCCCTAGTCTGTGAAATCCTGTAAGGTGTAAAAAAATATTACTTTAGGTTTATTGTACTTTATAAGTTACAATAGGGTTGACGTTTCCAAGACGATAAAAACCCCTCTAAAATATAGAATATAAAAAAAACTATTTCTTGTGAAAACTTATCTTCTGTAACTAACGTATATAATGTTTTGTTTCAGATAACCTACAGTTAAACCAAATGTTCCAAAATGAGTAACAAGTCACAAATTCTACTGGATATATTCCACGAGATTCTCGAAGCATCGGGGAACTCGTCGGATTCAAAAAGCATCGATGAGGGTAGAATACTCTCTGTATTAAAGGAACAAGCATCTAAAGAAAGAAGTAAAGAAAATATTGGATCTGTCTTAGTGAAAGTAGTTAACGATGCTAAGCTTAGCATTCCCATGAAACCAGAAACATGTGGTTACTGTGAAGGCGATTTCAGAGATGTTGTGGAGGCATATAACAGCATTCATGGATACGTAAGCTTAATAGTAAGTAAGCCTTGTAACATGTAATCTCAACGTGGAAGTGATAAGCTATCAAACGGCTGTCATGTAGCTCTTAATTGTTGGTTTAGTGTGATGCTGATGTGTTTTGATTTAGATAGCGTCGATAATTTTTGATAACGGTAATAGTAACATATTTCATTAAAAGTGATAAAATGTATATCACAAGCTAATTAAAAGATTTATTAATTACGTAAATTGAATAGAAATTAGTAATTTCGTCTTTCTATATTTACTAGTAAACTACCCAATAATACGAAATCTCATAAATGAGATATGAAACCATACATAAACATTCTTGTATCAGGTTCGACATCATTGTTTCAACTTGTGAAAACATAATCTGAAGTTAACAATAAGTAAGTAATAGTTAATAGATAAGATTAGACTATTTTCGTTTTATTCAACTTCAAATAAACTGCCAAGGTTATCATCGTCACGACATGAGAATAGATGCTAAATATCAATTAGAAACAATAGCTATATAATGATGTCTAAATCCAAGTATTAAGGTTCAATCTGTCTTGAGATAAACAAATTTTCAGCATCAGATCAAAACAGCAGATGCTAATTCAGTTGTAAACTTGCACAGTGTGTCGCGATAATTCGATGTGACGATGTAGAAAGTATTTTAAACGTTTACATAAATCTTTATTATTGATGCTCTGAAATTTGTTGGACATATAGCAATAAAACTGTAACTGCGACCGTCATTTATTATAAAACTAGGAAAACAAACTGAAAATACGTGATAAATAATCTATAAAGTCGGCTTGAATTGTTCCGATATATTTCAACACGTTTGTGGGTCTATTTTTAACTAATACTTTAATATTCAAACTTAATGAAGTGGATTACGACGTCGAAGGCGCCCTTTATCAATTAAAATAAACTGTTCTAGCGTTATAATTAATATAACTTTGCACAACTTTGTCAACAATGACTTTTAGGCTCGACGTTTGTTTTCTACCGTTTCGTCAAATTAATGGTTTTGTTATATAAATAAAGTAATTTGATCTGATTATGAAAATTTATCTGATACGAAATAGACGAAATAAATACTGACCGTATCTAATTTTTGAGACAAATTTTAAGGCAAACGAGGACAATTTTTATAAGAAATGCGAATGAAAACTTGGAAATACATTTAACATGAGGAGTCGTGTTTAGATGTATTATTTTAAATGTGTTTCGTTCTATCTTTGTAACGCGAATTGCAATTGACTCAAATCTTCTACTTAACAAGGTTTCTTTTATTCCTTTTTATATTTTAAGATGTACAATTTTAATAAATTTTGAATTAAAATGTTGCGATGATAAAATGAATTCTACCTTTTTCATTATCTCTGACCTTGTGTAATCCACAAAAGATAATTTCAACTTTTTATTAATTAATATTAATTGAAGAAAGCGATGAGTTATTGAAATAAAGAATGTCTTATTTTTTTAATTCATATTCTTTTCATCCATTCAATATATCTTTTGAGTATTGAAAAACGTTGAAGTGCGAGTTAGAATCGATTATCTAGGGTTTTAAATACGTGATTTTGATTTTTCTTTTCAACATTATGGAAGGCTTTGATGAAAAATGTTAATGGACAAGTATTTATTTGTAAGACCGATCCGATCCCAATGGACCCGTTTTGAGTGATTGGATTTTTACATTAAGTTATTATCGCTTGAAATGTACAGGTATTCCATATTTCAGCCACGTTGATGATGTTTCGTTTTATTTAAAAATCCCTTAATATTTTATTTCATGGCACAAGTTTATTCCGTAGCTAAAGTTTAAATAGATCAGTGAATAAATCGGTGTGTTGTAGACAAACTGTCGCTACAATAATGTCTTCGTGTATTATTCTAGCGCTATTTTGTTTGTAAAATTGTGTTTCAGTGACGTTGGCTTTTAAAATTCTGCATTAGAGAAACAACTGGAAATATTAAGGAATACTAATGTGACTCTGTGTACCCATAATAACTTTTTTTAGGATCGCAGAATATTCAAGGAGATGTGATGAGTGTGACGTCATTTCTCTTTTCCCGCCAAAATTACATTTGGCGTGCTTTTCACATGACGTCATTCGTCTGACATCACTCATCATCTCCACGAATATTCTGCCACCCTGGTACAGGTCATGGCGCCACGACTGGCTCCATACAAAAGTATCGATGAAATTGGCATGTACTAGGATCGCAGAATATTCAAGGAGATGTGATGAATGTGACGTCATTTCTCTTTTCCCGCCAAAATCACATTTGGCGCGCTTGTCAAATGACGTCATTCGTCTGACGTCACTCATCATCTCCAATATTCTGCCACCCTGGTACAGGTCATGACGCCACGACTGGCTCCATACAAAAGTATCGATGAAATTGGCATATACTAGGTCGCAGTATATTCAAGGAGATGTGATGAGTGTGACATAAATTTATGAAAAGTGCACGCTTTTTGCTTTGTAAGTATTGAAACTATTCTGGGAAACTAGTCCCATAGCAACTATCTTTATTAGTAAATTATAATTGAGTTCTAGCTGTGTCAAACGTCTCCATTCACATAATCAAAGCGCAAGTTATAGCACTTAAACAATACGTTCCGCTAAACAAAATTAGTCTAGAGGTTTATGTTATTATGCATTTTTAAAAAAATGGTCAACTTGTTCAAAGAAAACTATAAATATATAGCTTCGGACATTATCTGGAAAGATTGCATTACTTTATTTACTAAATAAGAAAACTATAATTATGGTTATTAAAATGAGGTGTACAATAGAATATCATCTTATTATTAAAATAAAAAAATATATATTTGTCTTCTGCGAAACTCGTAGCATGTTGACCCTCTCTTATTTAAGAACATACTATAGTGTACCATTGCAAATGTAAAAATAAATAAAAAATAAATCGTCCCTTATTTATAAATAAGTATAACAGGTAAATATAACACATAATCCTAACACCATAAGCAGTTTATTAGTTTAGGTTCTAAGTAAGTTAGCACACCTAAGGGAATCTAATCAACCCACTCTTATTGGATAGGTTGTATAATTTTTCACTTCAATAAACACTTCATCAGGATCCCAGAGGAAAACATTATTGTTCATCAGTTTGTATTAATGACTATTTCTATTATTTTTAAACAAAGTCTCTGTATCAAAAGATTAAATCAAGTGATAGAACACGGGTGTCAAGGTAAGACGTTTTTTTCAATAGATCTATACATATAATAAAAGAGTAACCGAACCATTTCTGTACATTGAATATTTTTCAAAAAGAGTAATTGGTATGCAATATGTATGTTCTATAGATACCAAAACCATGGTTAAAATT
>LQNK01000648.1:26695-48457 GCA_001586405.1 Phoebis sennae | reverse complement strand
GTTCATTTTGTAGTCTACGCGAGCGAAGCCGCGGGCAAAAGCTAGTTTGTAATAAATCGCTTTAAAAGACGCCTTGTCTTTAGTTTGCTCAACAACTTGAAAGATTTACGGTCATATTGGTTTTCACAATAAGTGATGAATTTATTGAGCTTTGAGATTTTCATTTTCAGATTTAAATTCAGTATCGACAGTACCTGAAGGACGATATTGAATAGTAAAATCTGTATGGCTCTGATAAGCTCAGTTTCGAGCAAACTAAAAAACAATCAACCCTTTAATTATGTTTTTATTATTAATTGGGAACTGAATCAAACTGATTTGCAGTCACTTCAATTCGACCGTATTTTTATGTATGTTACCGCACATCTCGAAAATGATTATAAAATTTACAAAAGTATTCCAATGCGTGCAATTGTAAATGGCACGCCACATAGCCATGAAACGTTAGATCAATATTAAACCAGATTTAATAAAAAATTCAAAATAATACCGTTATATTTTACATAATATGCAAGTTTTTTTAACTGTTTTATAGTATTTTTATAGCAATGATATTTAAATTATCAACAGATATAGTTGATATCATAACGTAAATTATAAATATAGATACCTGAAGTACAAAAATATCTAATTTGCAACATTAATGAAAAAATAATTTCATTATTTACGAATGTTAAATAGAGATGCGACAAGCGTTTATTAAATTCTCTTTCTATGAATCATTAATGTATGCATTATGAGTATAAATTGACCTTTGATTGTATAAATAGGCGTAATATCATGCGACAAATGTGTGTGCATTTCATGAATTTATTAGCTAATAACCAAAATAATTAATTGCTAACATAAATGAATATAGAACGGGGAATATACGCTGATAATGATGATGATAAATGGATAACTTTTGCCCTCGGCTTCGTTTGCGTGGAATTAAAAATTGTAATCTATATGTATTTATACTACTGATATTATAAAAGTGGATGTTTGTTTGTCAATGTCGCCGCATCTACGGGACGGATTTTGATGAATATATAGGTTTATATACCACAAAATCCGTTCCGTAGATGTGATTCCATTCGTAATTCCACGCAAGTTAAGCCGTGGGCAAAAGTTATTCATTTATCATCATCATCATCAACATATCTATCTTTTATCCTAATAATAGGTGATAAGACTTTTATTGATTTATAGGGATCGAACTCCACGCGAGCGAAGCCGTGGGCACCTACTAGTGAGTTATATTAATATACAGTTTAATCGTATTTTGATCAGTTCTTTTTGCGTGAAACTTTGGCATTTATAATACTATTTAAATTAATATAAGTTCTTTTAAAATGTGACCCATTTACTTTATGCTTGAAAGGGTACTAAAGTAAAGTACTTTCCTGACAGTTTCCTCAGGTATATACCTTCTACAATTATTCCGGTGGGCAAAACGTCTTTCACGCTTGCTTCCTGTCTAGTGTCTAGCCTCTTTTGGCCTATGCAATTTGCTAATTGCATAAAGTTGAATAAAGTACAGATTTTTTGAATAATGTAAGTTGGAAACAAAAGACAAACTAAAATAAATTAATTTTAATAAAGGGCAAATGAACTGTGATGATGTAAATCTGAATTCATTTACTTATTAATTTCCCTTAATTTGAAAAAGTCGATTCTATGAATATTCTTTATAATAATTGAAAAAAAAAAATAGATTGAAAAAGGTCTTCTTGTATAAAAATTATGTTAATTGTATTTAAGTACTCTCCCTGTAATATAATTAAATTCTAAACAAAACTTTAAATCAATTTTACAATATACACGATCATACCTACACTACAAGCAGTTTTTAGCGGTTATTTCATTTTGTATAAAATATTTTTTCGAGTTCCCGCACCATGTCGCGTACGGAACAGTCTTAAAATATGGTTACAATTACGTTGAGCTTCTTACAGAAATGGGCTCATAAAAGAAAAATATTCGGTGTTGGAAAGGTTGTCTGCAGTCTTAAGTAGGGAATAATATAACAATGTGGTTAAATTTTATTAAAAATATACTTAATTGTTTTATAATTATTTTGTTCAAAATTTTAAATAAAAGCAATTTCTTTCACAAATTATTTTTAAGTCGTCCAAATTATAAGAAGATATGTTGATAGTGTAAATAAATAATAATTAAATGAATCCATAATAGAAGGTAATCAATTAACACATAGAAGGTAATCAATTACAGAAATGTATACTCTGTGTCTTTATACAGTGCAATAGGATGGTATCTATTGGACGAGACTGGGGAATACGAGATGAAACGGCTTTGTTCTCACAAAATCAACCAGAAGCAGACCAAATCTTCAACAACACACAGGTGCCATCAGAATGATTAAAACTTAAATCAAAGTTTATCCAGCAATTCAAATTTAATTAAGCTTAATAACAAACACTTAACGTGTAAATGTTCAGTGAAATATTTCAACTATACAACAAATTGCATTTTAACCGTTCGTGTCGTCTCAAAGGAGACGCAGAGATTGCAACAACGCAATCAAGAACCAGGCAAATAGCAGGAAAATGGGTTAAGTTTATTGTAAAATTTTCATGCTAAATTTTAATTAGGTAAGAGGAAATATACGTTTATTATTATTGGAAAATCTCGGCGTATACGTAAATAGGTCACTTAAGTAACACGCGTAGTACAAAATAATTGCTTGATTAATATTGAACACGCGTTGCGTCATTATAATTTGCGAAGGATAAGGCAAATATGGTCGGATCTGAGATAAAGTCTTACTCTAAACTTACATGGAATCTTAATTTTGTTGCGTAGTATTGTGTTCCAATAATATTAGATCACGGTATCGTAACACATCACGTAGGCAAAGTGAAAGAAAATGTTTGTTTAAAATCTGCTCGCGTAACACACATCGATCTTTTTGTCAACGACAACTCCATTATTTTAAATTTGCTTAGATCTTGAATCGCGAGTTTGAGTACTGCGTATGTAATTACTTTTTACTTGGAACACTCGATCTTATTGTGCCCACTAATTGTAGTAGGTAGTCAGTATGAGCAATATATGACAAATAATCATTATTTTCAAATAAAGAGAATAAAAATATTCGTCTCAAAAGTTCAACGTAAAGCTTACTATGGTACTATGGTACTTACTTCGGTCAGGCCGATCGGATCAGGGCAAACTGATGCAGTTTAACCTGATCAGATTTGACGCTCCGGCTGACGGATATTAACCTCCAGCTAATTACATACACACACGATACAAATTTGCATCCCTTCAGTTAGGACAAAACGTTAAGTCAAAACTGTCCGTGTACGGGCCGTCATACACATAATATTATTTCATTTTACATTTTCTTCTTTACCACTTATTTACCTGTTGTTATCTAAATTTACCTTAAATTAATTTACAATGTTATATAATTTCTTATTACTTGTAATATACATATATTTGTCTAAATCTACAAAGAAAATATAGTTTATAAATAAGCTATGAAAGGAAAAGATTGGAGCTTTTTCATATGTGTTATAATAACGTAATATGAGATATAACTTTCATGAAAATGTTTAAGGTTTCACCACGTGTAAACCCACGCAATATTGTTTGTTTACTTAATTATTAACGAGACGATTGGGAAGAAAAGCGTTATCAGATCAGCATCGCCATTTTTTGACGTAGCGAAATTGAAAGGCCCCCTCCCACTTCGCTATCGTCATCTTCATCGTGCTAGTGGATGATTATGAATTGAATAGAAATTATTTTTATTCATGAATTTTTTTTTCAAAGAACTTATGTATAGTCATTTTGTTAGTTACCACTGGTTCGGATCTATCGAGAAGATACATTGCTTTATAAAAGGACATTATTTTGTATGCCAATTTTTAATCGACTTTCAAAAAAGGTAGAACATATCCCCGGTATTTATAGTCCGATTTGGATTTTTTTGCAATCATAAGAGTGGTGAATTGTGAGTTCGTATGGTCCTATAGAAATCATTTTAAATTGTGTTCATCCACCTGGAAGATATTCCAAGGAACTCCTAAAAATCAACGGACTAAGCTCTGGATTGTGGTGCAAAATCTTGTTAAATTATAAAAAAGGTAAAGGCATCAACTTTGAATAGATTACAAAAAAAAATATAGTAATTTTCTACGTTTTGGTGTGAGGTTCTACTTTTTGGCAAAAAGTTATTCACTTGACAATTTATTCAGCAAAAAAGATAATACAAAGTTCTGAAATCCTAAATTAGCCGCTTTTTGAATTTGAATATGCCGCCTTTTGTACTGAATAAGCGGCCCTTTGGATGTACTTTCCGTAGCATTGGCTCCGGCTCACCCCCTAGATCCCGCTCTAAATAAAATTAACATAAATGCTTACTAAGAATGACCGCAATTCATGTAAATGATCGTAAAAGTGCTGATTAAGGGTAGGTAAAAATTACGAATTCTGGAAACTAAGGACCTCATTAGACGAAAGAAGTTGTATGTATTCAAGTCTTGAGTTGTTTACATTGAATATTATTGCGTCGTATAGTCCAAAAAGTGACGTCTATTAGAAGTTATTAAATTTTTTAATATTTAACCTAAAATTTTATCATGCTTTTGATTTGAGTCGTTATTTCTAATTGATTAACCAATATGCAAACATTTTTGACATTTAACGTATTTAAAATTTAAATTGCTTCGTTTGGCTTTATGATTACTATGCGGATATGCGGATATTAGTTATTCAGAACCCTGAAATACTGCTCTATAACATCTCCCGATGCCTGGTATCTGCAGAGATTCAGTCAGGAGGAACGTTTAGAAAGTGATAAGGGAATTTTATGCAAATTAAGTTTGAACTTGGAGCTTTTAATTGTATGCTCTGCTTATAATGATGACGTTTAAACAAAAGGTGCGAATTTATATGTAGGTACTCACATGGGGAAATTGCGCTTTGCAAATATTTAAATAAATAAATTTAAAACGTTATTTAGGCGAAAATATTCTAGCTATAGCGATTAATTGCTATTTTGTGAACCGGCTCAAGTTACTAAGACTATACATTAAAAAATCAATTGCTGGCCGTATAATAAAAACAACGAAACTCGATTTCTCGATCACCTTTTTGTCTGAAAATCTTTTGAAAGCAAAAAAAGATTTGTGGTAATGATGTAGTTAAAACTTAAGATTGTCCAACTTGTCACAGTCTCGAATGTGCTCAAAATTATATGACTTAATTAGTATAAAAAAGCTATTTTTTAATTATTTTAATTTTAATTAATTTTAAAGTTTAATTTTTTCTTAATATTAATATATTATTTGAAGGTGTTATCGCCAATAATTTCATAATTTCTTCGTTAAATTACCTAGTCTGGGCTTAAATATGCTTTTTAAATACCAAGCCCTATTAATAATTAATTTTTCAATTACAGATTTTAGATACGCCTAATTAATAGACAATTAAAAACTATTTTTTATAAGAACGCTTTTTAAAAATAGCAACAAATTTTACAATGGAAAATCATTTTATTGTCACATTTATATAACAATTATATAACAATAATTTGAAATATGTTTAATTGAATGAAAGCTTTCCGAGTAATGCTGATATTACTCAAAAATAATTTTACATCGTAGATTATAAGTCGTTGACCTCCGTGAAAAGGTTTCTCGAAATATACTTCATAAATAGTCTTACATTTGATAACGCCATAAATAACTTGAAAACACGCTGTTACGGAATAATGTCGTTCTTAATAAAAGTATATCAACGTGTCAACTTAAATAAATTGGATACAGTGTCATATAAAATTTGATTGTTCTTATATGAAAAAAAATGTCATTGCCTTTGTATCAATATAGATATAATTAATCGAGGTTACTTGAAAGTTAATCAGTTCAAACTCAAGCACGTGCTAAACAGAGGTTTCTCTGGAAGACTTGTGTAGAGAACTGACACGATTTTTTACGTAATGATTTATTAAAGCCTATGTTCCTATACCTATAATGTTATTATAGTGTTATTCTGAAAGAATGGTCTATCTAACACGAGAATATTTTTTTAAATTGGATCCGTAGTTCCTGATCTTTACAAACAAACAAACAGATAAACAGTTCATGTGATGTGTTATTTTTAAAATACATTTTTATTCACTTACATGGAAGTAATAGTATTTCGATTTAAAATTAAAGATTTATCCACTAGTAGCTGCACCTCCCGAGGGATATTTTAAGCGATTTTATTTGAAATTCTGAAGCGTACTGCAATATCCCTTTAATATAAAAATACCAGCATCGGATAGCAAACTGGGTTCCCCAGATTTATGCTCTAACGCGAAGCTGAAGTCTTAATTAAATAATAATATTCTATGCACGAAAGGATTTTCTTTGAATAAATAATTTCATCAACGTTGGGCAGATGACTTATCTACTGTTTACTAGCACTGAAATTATTAATATTTCCACGTAGTTCCATAACGCATAGGTTAAAACTAGAAAATATATATTTTTAAAAGTTTCGTGTAAAATAATAAACAAATATTGATATTTTTATGTAATTATAGATTAGCATAGTGCCATAAACAAATAAAGTAGTAGGAATTCACGATATCAATAAGAATCCATATCGTTTTATTACGAACTAGCTGATCCGCGCGGCTTCGCTCCCGTAGCATAGTGTTATAATTTTCCCTGTTTATTTCACATTTTCCATTATTTCTTCGCTCCTTATAGTTGCAGCGTGATGTTATATAGCCTAAAGCCTTCCTCAATAAATGGTCTTATCAACATAAAAAAAATTTTTCAATTCGAACCAGTAGTTTCTGAGATTAGCGCGTTCAAACAAACAAACAAACAAACAAACTCTTCAGCTTTATAATATTAGTATAGATGTGTTCCTAATATAATCGATCTTTAAATTACTTTGTAAGATGATAATTATGACGATTCTTTATAGGTTTGTTCTAAGCTTTATTGGTTAAAATAAGGACCTATGTTGTACCTAAAACCTTTGTTTTGGGTCATATTCCAGTCATTTTAGCGAACCACCACGGAGGAAGAAATATTGAATATCACACTTGGGAAACTACGTCACATCGGTCGATAATATTTCAATGAATTTTGGTATAAAAAAATGTTTATATATGTTGTATTTCGATATTTTCGAGGAAAGCGAAATAAATGAGACGAATATTATTTTGCTTAAATAGCATTGACGTAAGGATTGCTTAATGACGTGAGAGATCGGGCAGCTATTTTTAGCAAGGAATTAAAATATTTATTCATAAATCTGTTCTATCTATTATTCTACCCAACAAAAAAGTATTTTTTTTAGATTAGGAAATTTGTATAGATGACAAATTCACTGGGGAAAATGGCTGTATTTATTTTTATTATCACAAGCTTTAATTTACCTTCACCTGACCCGGTGTCTGTTTGCAATCAAATCTGACAAGTTAAGTTTGACCTACTTGGGTATCTACTTGTTTGGGGTTAATTTAATATTTTATAAAATTTGATGAATATACCTTGGTTTTATTCAGTCTTCAACGTCATTTAAAAAAAATAAGCAAGTTATCAAGTTTATCTCTATGACATATCATATATTTTAACATACATCGTGATTGATATCTTTCTAATATTCTTCTGTTACAATATAATCGTATTGTTGTGGTAAAACTTAACAACATCTCTAGTTAATGTGAGCTAGTCTTCTGTGGAACACGTACTTTGACAAACTACAGACTCAAGTATTCATCAATATTCCGCCTTTAGGGTCAATTTGTTAACAATGTATTATGATTTTATGTAGCTTGCAGTTTATATTATCGTTTCGATCGACAAAGTTAATTTAAGTAACAATATTCTGTTAATTGTACTCACTAGCTGACAATGAATGAATGAATGAAATATTCTTTATTGCACAAAGAAAAGATACATCAAAGGTATAGCAATAGAAGTGATAACTACAAGTGGCGGTCTTGTCGCTTAAAATTAAAAAAAATATAGACAGATAATAATTATTTGAAATAAATAAATTACTGTAGACATAAATACAAATAAAATAAATAACTACAATATATCAGTAATTAATTTGAATAATCATTTTTTATTAAATGCTAATTCTCTGATTTCATAATTTCATGGAATCGTTGTGATAAATATAGATTTCTAAAAATGTATGAAATATATTGAATAGACTAATGGCTTATATTTTATTTGGCATGAATCCGAAAAATCTCCGATAAATTATTGATTAGAAAAGCGGGTTTATAGTTCAGGGTTGTTATCACATTTATCTTCGGTTCGTACAGTTCTTTCTTTGCACTATTCACACAATTAAATTTGGTTAAATAGTATTTCGGCAACTAGCAGCGCCCTGCGTAGCTGCCCTGCCCTTTCACACCCGCTTGCATTAGTCATATATATTTTCATATAAAATACAGTCTATGTACATCAGGAATATATAGCTTCGGATTCTATTTAATGCAAACACACCAACCAAAATTCAAATCTTTTCTGTATAATATTCTGAAAATGTCTTTATATAGAAAGGTACACAATTGTAATAGACAAAAATTAACAGTACATTTGTTCCAGGTATGTACAATAGGAGTAATAGCCAACACAATGAACGTGGCGGTGCTGACTCGGCGCGACATGGCGGCCGCGCCGATCAACCGTCTCCTGAAGTGGCTGGCTGTCGCCGACGTCTTCGTCATGCTCGAATACGTCCCCTTCTCCATTTATAAATACCTGGTATTGGCGGCTTTCGCAATGTTCACAATTCTTTTACGTTTTTCCGCATTTCCATTATATAGAATAATCGTTTGAAACGCACGGTGGAGTAAACGTGACGTTATTTGCAAATTCTTTAATTTTAGTTAATTTTATTTGTAAAAAATAGTTTACGTAATACAATACAGATAATAAAGACAACCTATCGAATTATTGTCAATAATTCTCCTCTTTCAGAGTAAGAAAAAGTAGTTATTTAGATATTGAATTCCGTAGATAGGTAATATAGTATAGTTGCATTATAAAGTTATTTGTTATCATTTTATCGGAAAGGGAAAGAAGTGGATGTAATTCAATTTGTTCATGTCAGAAACGGAATATTAAAAAAGTTTAACATCTCCGACCTAGGAAGAACGACATGCATATTTTCACTTTTATTTTATAAGTCATACTACAGTCAAAAGAATAAAATACGAATTGTATTTGATACTTAATAAATGTCTATTCACTTTTTAATCTATGTTTAATATGTTTTATAAACTTTGGCACATGTTTTTAAAATTTGTGATATCTATATTTCAATTAATGGTTCTATTTCATAAAAAAATATTTTTTTAGATTATATCTGGTTATTAAGTAATTGATATAATACTGACGTGTTGTTTTCAGATACTTCCAGAAACGTTGGATTTTTCATATTCTTGGGCTATGTACCTCCTATTTCACGTACACTTCACCCAAATATTACACACGGCCTCAATATGTTTGACTCTCTCATTAGCTATATGGAGATATATCGCTATAAAGTAAGTACTTTACCATCTATTTCTAAGAGGAATATAAAAAGTAGCCGTAAAATTCATTCTAGAGAACGCCGTTATGACGAAGTTAAGAGTTAAGTTTTATTATTCTCTTGGAATATTAATTTGATTTATAATGAAGTAAGGCAGCGAGGAAAATTATATTCCACTGAATTTGTTTTCTTTTAGGTACTCAGATAGAAGCCACATTCTATGTACAGAGAGGCGGTGCAGCATAGCTATACTGAGCAGTTTCATTCTTCCGCCAATATTATGCATACCGACATTCATGGTGAGACATCGCCTTTGAAATCTGCATTTCTTTGATATAGGGCAAATATATGGAGTGAGAACGCTTTAATTAAAATAGCGGTTGATGTTGATAGAGATTCCCGTGCAAAGGAAAGGGCTTTTTAATTAAAAAACTCCGCTCTAAAGTTCTCACTTTTAACTTTGAGTTTAAAAGCGAAGAAAAAGATCGAACTATGATAACTTCATATTGAAGAAAAAATAGTCTATCATAATATTTTTATGTAGGCTTTTCATCAAAATTATTCATAATTTTATGATTGATAACGTCATGAATTCTTAATTATTTAATTTTCATAGTTAATATTGTCAGTTTTCATTATCGGCTTTTATATAATTTCTCCAAGGTAAAATCCGATTCGTGCCTTGTTTGTTTTATACTGTTAAATATTACTTGATTGGCACTGTAGTTGTAAATGACAAGTAGGATTTACTATGTTTTTGAAAATTGTCATTTAATCTAAGTTTCATTAAAGCAGGATTACAGTGTGTAATTTATCATTATTTAATGTAATAGTACTTTAAACGTCCTTTACTAATGATTTACGAATTGTCCAATAAATTAATGACACATTGAAATCAAATCTACGTTAAATAATATTAGAATGACATAGTTTCGGTTGCACTCGGTGCAGCCCCATTGTTCATGCAAAATGAGTTGCATCTGCTTTAAATACAATGTAATTAAATTATCATCGAATGCTTTCAATTTCTTTTATTCGGCAGGTATTTGACATCCACACAAAGAACGTCAGCGACAAAAATGGGCATGCCGATGTCGTGTACCACGTCGATTCAAACAACCAAGGCAGTTTATATCAAATTAATTTCTGGGTACATTCTGTTCTCATCAAATTGCTTCCCTGCTCCATCTTGACAGTGATAAGTTTGTGGTTGATAAGAGCTCTATACAGTGCGAATCAGCATCAAAAGAACTTGAGGAATTACAGCGCCTGTCCGGCTGCTGAGAAAATGGTCAAAAGACAGCACAAGGCCGATAAGAGAACGGATAGAACCACAAAAATGCTCCTCGCTGTATTATTGCTCTTCTTGGTAACAGAACTTCCGCAGGGTATTTTGGGCCTTATGAGTGGTCTACTGGGGTCGTGTTTCTTTAAACGCTGCTACGGCCTGTTTGGGGAATTGATGGATTTCCTCGCTTTGTTGAATGGAGCGATAAACTTTATCTTGTATTGCTCGATGTCACGGCAGTTCAGGCAGACGTTCCGTCAGTTGCTATTGCAGAGGCACTTTGCCAGATTCCTTCCGGCGACTGCTTCCCATTCGGATTCCCATAACCAGAATACGTATGTATGCAAAAAGTTTTAAGAATGCTTGTAACACTGGTCACTGCGCTTATTAATGTTATGTTGTATGATCACATTGATAGTGGAATGGAATGGTGTTAAAAATCTTGCAAGCATGGTCACTCAAAATCTATGCAACTAATTTCTAAAAATTTAAATCATTGAGATGTGAGCTATGAAACTGTTTTCCTCCCTACAGGTACACGGAAAAGATAAAAAGATAACTACAGCAGAGCACCAAAATTTGAGTAACTATGTGAGTAAATCGTATTTCACGTTCACATTCTTTGGCGATTTTTTTCTGTATACAATGAGCTTCTATATACTTGAGTTTATGCTGCTTCTTTATAAATAATATGAATACTTTATTAAATTTTCGATTGCAATCGATCAGATACAGATTCTTCAGTGTTTATAAAGTTTTAGACGTGCCATGTTTTACGTTTTATTTTATTTTTATATTTTATACTTTTTGCGAGTTGAAGTTGATTATAATACATTCTTAATTTTTTATTTTTACTTTTCAGCAGTTTACATTCTATTTGATTACTATAAAGTTAAATCAAAAAACTAACTAAACTAAATTAAATTTGTTAGATAGAAATGTAAGAAAGAAAATATTCTTTTCATAAAACTATCTCGTCGCGCATATAATTCACGAGTAAAGAACGAAAAAGAAAATTACTGAACTCCAACAGGTTATGAATGTCCCTCCTTTTGTGACTTATTGTTAGTCCTTTGATAAAATTCCTCATAAAGATGCCAGAAGGTACGACAAGTTGTCGAATTTCATCTACTCTTCTTACTGGAATATTGTTAAGGAAAATGTTCTGACAAATTACTTCTTACTAAACCTTCCGGACTAACGAAAATGAATAATGATATTACGTATAATAAATATTACGTATTTTGGGAAATTTACAGGCTGCTAACGCAATGACAGGCATTAATTTTCCAGTTGAACAAGCTTTGTATTACTTAATTCATTTTATAGGTTATAGTTGATTTTGTTTTCATAGCACATATTTTACTTAATAATTTGGAGCGTGTTCTCTATAAATTTATGAAAATAGTGCATATTTATAAATCTGGAAAAGAGCTGCTTTTGTATATTAAATTTTTCTTCAGAATATTTTAACCCCATTGCAGGCCTCGACATATTGCAAGATTAACGTAAAATTGAAATTTACCATCATTTCATCGACTCTTTGTGCACGTGCATAGTAAATAATTCAATATATTCGAATACATTTTAGGTCTGTAGTCTTTGTATTACAAGTTTTATAAGTTAATCGTTTGTTTCAGTGCAAAAACGTCAGTACCTTGAGGCAAGGCCCTGCAGGGTAATGCGTCCGCCATGTGTGAACATTACCTGTGACGATATCGTTAATACTCAACAGTGATTTGTGTTTAATATAGCTTTAAGGTGATTTAGTTTATATCAAAACCGTCAGGAGTATAAATGATTGTCTATAATGTGTTTTGTACATAGCTTTTAATTGTTTTAAGCTTTTCTTATATCTGATTTCACTTGTGGTTTCCAATTTAAAATTAAACTTTTGTGTATGAATAAATGTAGCCTAAGAATAAAGTAACTTTAGAAATCATTGTTACAATTTCATGTTACATATACGGCTTTACACTATTGTTAATGTAAGTTTCGGATATTGTGGATTCGTGTGAATAAGGTATAAAAGATTTCGGGTGTTTGTTATGACTATGGCAAATAGTGATTAAGAGGGAAGTTTATGCGTTAATTAATGTCGTCTCGAGTGTTGCGTCATTGTGAGCATACATACTAAAAACGTTCTAATGTGTGTTTCTCCATTAGATCGGCTATTGTTTGCAAAAACGAGGATCTAATTAATGGCTAAGCACAATAGAAAATTGGAGTAATGATATAAAAGGATACAGGTATTATGAACTATGAATATTTTGCCTCGTGTTGTTGCTAGGAGATAAACATCAGGATGTTATTAAGTTTTCTCATTAGCGCAAGTTTTATGCTTACTCATGAAGATAAATTTCCTTTGGTTTTCAACAATATATTCGGGATATATTTTGTATCATTAATTTTTAACGATAGAAATAACTATCAATATTTAAATTGAATTATCAATTCAATCCCTTTTCTTTCTTTTCTTCTTTCTGTTAGAAAGAATTATTGTTCAGTGTTTAACATGCAAATTACTCCAAAATCAAAAATGTGAAAAAATTTTGTGAATAGGATAGATAAGAAAATCTCTTTGTAACGACATACCAAATTAGGCATAAATAATAAAGGTTATGGATACTCTTGCCAAGTTGGCACAAAAACGTTGTTGTGTAACATCGGTTTTACAAACGAAATAAAAACCTGTCAAAATAAATTTGAAATGTGTTGTTTAATTCGTAAATATTTGTGTATGAAACACAGAGATCTCGTACTTTGTTATAGGGCCGCCTGATGTCCAAAAATTTATACATAATATCATTTATTTTTCTTTTGTTTTATTTTATTTTTTTGGTAAATAGAGTATTATCAGTCAGCAATTAAAGACTGTGTATATAGGTATTCATTGCAACCACGGAAATAATATCTTGGGAAGTTTCAAATTTCGTCTGATCTAGTGTTTTTTCTTCTTTGGCTTTTAAAATTTGGAGACATATAAATCAAAACAAAATAAATGAAGATGCCATTTTAAATGCAATGATTGACCGAGCGATTGCATGCATGTATGTAAGTATTAATGTTTGTCCCATGATATATTGATAAAGTTGTGCAGGCGAATAATTAAGATAAAAAAAATCTTGATTCGGAAGATGGACGAAATCGGTATGGGTAGTGTAGTATCCTATATAAGAATTATACATTACAAAGCAACGTCGCAAAATTTAGCTCTGAAACACTAGTTATAAACGCTGAATATAATAAAATTATGAAAATTTAGATATAAGTGCAATACGCCTTTGCGATTTGATCACATTGTGGTTGCAAAATACTCAAGCCTCATAATGTCTTTTTTATCTTGTAATTAAAATACCTATTTCGTCACATGTATAATAAATATAGAGTTAATTATCTGTTTAATTTTATTTAAATAATGAAGGAAGTTATTGAAAAATCTAGTCTTTGCGAAAGATGTATTGGCTTATCTAGAATTAAGTAAGTTATAAAATTGTAGCATAAGGGATTTTTGTACGGTAAAATAATTCTCCTAGATTATTTGTATACGAATCGTAGATTACATTTTAAGTCTTATCAGGATATTGTAAGTAAATATAAAAAAAAATATATAAATTTTTATTTTTATATGTTTTCATTTGTTGTAACATTTGCAAAATAAATAGTACGTTAAGTTTACTTATGTATGTTGTATTTTATATTTTACGATGTTCATTTATATTTTCAGAATTACAATGTATAATAATAAAGGCATATTTTTATCATGCATTTATTATATACCGATTTTAGTCATACATATAAATGTTATTTAAAAGGATATATTGTTCATTTTATAAAAGAAATGTAGGCTGCCAAGGTTCATTGAGACCTTAGTAAGTATGAGATTAAAAAGCAAAAACTAAGTTTAATTTTTCCCTAAAATAATTTAAATAACTAAATCGTCTCCTTAGAATATCATCTAAGTGCAGAATTCTAGTCCTCTTCCCAATTTTATAGTCTTTTTCAGATCTTTGATGTTTAGTTATATACCTTGGCAGTCTAACAAATATAAGCTCCTAAATAAGCACGACCTTCACCCATTTGATAACCAGGTTAAAATTATAGTATAACAAATAATATATGTTTCTAATGTGTACCAATAGTGTTGCCCCAAAAAATGTTCATGTCTACCACAATCAAATGGGTGGATTTAATGCTTACTTGGAAATCTACTAAATATTACGTTTCATGTTTTGACGTACGTATCAACGAGGGATAAGATTTTGTTTCAAATCGGATTTTAAATTCATAGCTCCCTGTTCCTACTTGCTTCTTACAACACATCACCGCGCCGAGGAAGACATTTTTGGGATCCCATCCCTAAATAATAACATAAGTAATATTAAAGATGTTTCTATGTCAACAAATACGTAATTTATGAAATAAAGAAAATCAATGTTTGATATATCATTGTGTGTATTTTATTTTCTTGTCACCCATCAAAGACAAAAATAAATATCGCCTTGATTGTAAGATAACTAGATATCTCATTCAAAATAACGATTCGTTATGAAATAATAACTTTTTGCCAAAAAATAGAACCGACTTTCTCACTCTAAAAAGTAGAATTTTTTTATTTTTGTTTAAATCTATACAAAGTAGGTGTAAAATCTTGTTAAATTGGAAATAGATTAAGGCATTTTTTGGCAAAAAGTTAATATTTTTCCCTTTT
This sequence comes from Phoebis sennae, assembly GCA_001586405.1. NCBI lineage: Eukaryota > Metazoa > Arthropoda > Insecta > Lepidoptera > Pieridae > Phoebis > Phoebis sennae. The sequence continues at coordinate 32,951 of LQNK01000648.1, read as the reverse complement.
TAGTGCCCTATGAAGGGTTATCACATCATCACAATGCAGTCTCAGAGTTAGAGTTTAATGGGTAAATACATCATTAAAAATTAATCACAGAGCTTATTCTGTTGATTTTCGAGGAGTTCCCTGGAATATCTTCCAAATGGATGATAAGACTTGAATCAAATTATTATAGGATCACACTGACACTATACTCTTTCGAATGCCGGAGATATGCGGTAACATACATAAAAAAATCCGGGTCGAATTAAGAACCTCCTCCTTTTTTTTTAAAGTCGTTTAAAAAGTAGTTTTCCTCCTTTTAAAATTTATTTCCCACAGCCTGATATTCCTATACATTTTTTACTTATTTAAAAGCTCTTACAGATTAATATATGACTAGTCTTTTATGTTGTTTCCAAAAAAGGATGCAAAAGGAGGGAGGTTATTTTAGCGACATTAACATACTGCGTTTGATATTCAAACTCGCGCAAATTGCAAATTTCAAGTTATATTGCTGTTTAAGCTCGAATGTAAATGTAGGTTTGTCCAGGGAATTTACCTCGCACTGAAACAAGACAAGTGCTAAATAGAGAAAGAAATAAAAAAATTTATACCCCTTTGGGCACTCAGATTTTTATGCTGCTGCTGTTTGTATCTTTTTATAAATTTCTAAGTATGGAAATAACTAGCTGGACTCCAGCGGTTTCACCTGCGTAACTTCTGATGCTGAGTAAATTCCGGGTTTAAAATCCTATGTGTTATTCTGAATCTGTAACTATATGTATACCGAGTTTCACCACAATCGGTTTGGCATTTATAATATTAGTGGACAGAATAGGATATCGAAATAAATCAAACGGAAAAAAATATCGACTTAAAATAATGTGAATCTTGCAATATAGGCTCATCAAATTGCCGTGGATAAGAAAAATTGTTATCGTCATAAACTTTTTACAACTTTTTTTAGTAAAATTGACATATTTTTTCCATTTTGCCTCCTATAACTTACTCGGGGCAAAATTTATATTACCTTACCTCGGGCGCCTTTATAAATTCTTCATTATAAGTGTAAGAAAACCTAGAGATATTATCTATAGTATGGACTCTATACTAACATTATAGATTAAATATTTTCTTTGTTTGTCTGTTAGAATTTTAAACAGACTCCGAAACTACTGTACCGATTTGTATGAAATTATGTACAGATATTCTTTGAAACCCGAGGAAGGACATATGATAGTTTTTATCCCGAAAATTTTACGGGAACGGGAGATATACGCGAATGAAACCGCGGAACTCAGTTAGTTGATAATCCCTATCTATGTACAAAAGAAAAACATTGCATAATATTGTTGAACCTTCTTGATAAACTTTCTAATTGGATTCTATAAAAACAGAACACGAGGTAATAGAAATGACATTTAATTTATTTATTACACTGTTTGATTCTAAGTATTTTTTAAAGTTTCGAATTATGACATTTCTTCGCATAAAGGTATCGTTATTAGGAGCTCTATTGTTTGGTTCGAAAGAATATAGTATGTTCATTTTTTCCTTCAAAGCCTGGCTAAGGAAAGCAGTTTTTAAAAATCGAATGGTGTAGATTTTATTTTTGTCAAAATCGGAATTTCCGCATAATTTGATATTTCACATAGTTTAGGATGTGACCCTGAACTCCGACTTGAGTCGGAGCCTAGTAATTTAGAGCATGCGACTCGGTCGGATACCGGATCGACTTACAGTTTGATTGACACTGACATAATATATTATTCTAAAAGTTCTGAAATTCGCCAGCAAGAAATTTGGGATCCATTTACTACTTGTTCTAAACTAAGAAAACTTTTTGGCTACAACTTGACACTCGCAAAATTTATCTTCTAATCGCCTGAAACTCACGGTCTGCCAAAACTTACACCCGTTTTCACAAACAATAATATGCGATATTTTTGTATGACATAAGCTGAGTATTTTTGATAGATTATAAGCCCAGCTATTCTCCAAAAGATGCTTCACTCATTACAGGACATCGTGTATAATGCTTATGTCTAGATTTCACAGAAATACGAAAATAGGTCTTTCTGTGAGTTGTAATGGTATTTCCATTTAAGTCACAGAGGTAATTAGATTTAATGTCCATTGCAACAGTCAGAACTGTTTAAAAGCTAAAGTCGTCTACGAACAGTTTTCATTATAATTGGTTCGTTTATTTTATAGATGAACTTTACAAACGTAAGCAACCACATCTAAATTAAAAGGGGGAAAAATATAAAATTGAAAACATTAATTGTTTGGACGATGCAATAATAAAATCTAAATACTTTTGCAAAGTAATTATTCTAAATACTTTCATAACCGACCATAACCCAGATATTATAATAAATAAAAAGAAAAGTAGATCTTTCTAAATTCAACTAACATATTTAGACGACTGATTTTAGATCCTTGATTTTTCAGATTCTCGATCCAGGCGTGGCTGCGGAGCTTTTCAATAGAAAATTAAAAAGATAAGTACTAAGATTTTCAAATGGTCTACTAATCAGCGTATCCTTAATATTACTCCAGGTGTTCTCCGCTGTATACGATCAAGAGACTACTATTACTATCTACAATTCGCACAAGAAGATTCAAAAATTCTTGAGACCAGTGAAAAGTAATATTACCTTCATATTGGACTGTAGCCTCGTTTACATAGGTCAAAACAAGGGAAGCGTTGAAAGTTGACTAAAAGAAAATAATATTCGAAGTCAGCTGTATGCGAACTCACCTTAGACAAACCAAACCATTATATTGTTTATAGATCACAGGTGTTTCAGTAAACAATCAATCTTTACCATACACTTAGAATTAACAGAGAAATATTAATGCTTAATATATCAAACGAAAAAACGTAGTATAGTTCATGCTGTTTAAATGATAATTTGATATAACAAAAATATATATTATTGTTTTGTCTTGTAATTTTAAGTTTAGGTATTATTTTACACAAAATACAAATGAAAACAAGCGAGACTTTGTTGCCTCAGGGCCTTAGGGTTTACATTTTTCTCATTAGCGAACTGGCAGTCTAGACTTTGAACATTAATACACCTTATAATATTGAACTAATTTCACTATCATTTGAATCCCGATGGAAAACTGAAATACTAATTTTCTAACATTGAGAAACATATAAAGTATTTAAGTTCTGATAAAAGTAGGAGTTTTTAATCCTTTTCAAGGGTTAAACCCTTGCTAGCATTAATTAAGTTTTATGTAACTTCAATTAAACGAAGGGTAGATTCCCAGTAAATGTATTTTGACAAATAACTTACCCGCTGATGCGAAATGAGCAGCGGATATAGCGATCTTACAAAGAACTAGCCGCGTCCCGCGGTTTCACCCGCGTTACTTCTGATCCCGTGGCAACTCCGGGATTAAAAGTAGCCTATAAGTTATTCTGAACCCTTACCTATATGTATACCAAGTTTTATAATATTAGTAGCATTAGAAAGATAAAAGGTTAAATGGAGTCTCATAAGATTCTTAAGGTTATAAGGTATTCGTAAGGTTGTATTCTTTGTATTGAAAGTCATACAAGTACCCCTACTGGTCCCCACCGGATCGCATTTTCTATTCTAATAATGAATCTAATGTACCATAAGTATCAACATGTGGATGTCTATCCTTAAACTTCGAGGTAAATTTTTAACAAAGCAATTGTCGTTCACACTTCATTCTAGAAATAAAAAAAAAATATTATAATAATGTTCATGTGAAGTAATGTCAAAGGGGTTGTGAGCATAATGCAATTATTCTCTATATTAAAAACAATCTTTATAGTTGATAACCTTTACTTCATATGCAGATATTTTGGTTGCAACTAATTATTTAACTGAAAAAAGTAAGTGAACTCTCTTAGAATAATAAAATAAATCTCTTTAAAATAAACCCTGGTTTTGTAAGATCTTTAAAATACCTTGTATAAACCTTGTCGAGTATTCATATAAACCTATAAAAGTCGCCGGTCTGAATGCATTTACATGTATATTTTATACGTTTAGATCGTCTTTACCCATTCGCTATAAAAATATCATAAATATTTATGAAGAACAGTAATTATTCTCCTTGATAAACACCAGAATAAATTATGTATTACAATCGTCATGGTAATGTAAAATCGTGGAGTGCACTCATTTTGTGCACTCCTCCCCTTACCCTACGTAACCTTCACTTGAAACGAATACAACTGGTTTTTTTTTAACCTGATTACGGAAATTACTACATCATTGTACTGTATGAAACAAAATCGCTTTCCTTAATCTGTCCCTATGTATGCTTAGATCTTTAAAACTATCCATCGGAGTTTGATATAGATGAAGGGTCAGGTTTATTTGTATAAAACATGCATGATTTAACACGTGCGAAGCCGGTTGGCTAGTATAACGAAATCAAAACAAATAATGACAGTGCAAGATGAATTTATTATGATGCCTCTGATGACGTATAACTTTTTTAATCTGTCGCAGCGTGAATTTTTGCGTGAAAATAAACTTTGATTAATGACTAATGTTCTGTGGATTGGCACAAAGGGGGATGATTAGCGAAGTTGATTAAAAGATATGTGTTGGAACAGAGTGGTGTTTTCACGAGTTTCGTTTATGTTCATTAAACACGATAAGATTGTAAATAAAACTTTGAAAATGATTCAAAATTCATACTTTTGGGGATAAGTTGGTAACCATAAGATGTATGAATACACAATATATAGTCGAAGAAACTGTTTACATAGGTCATACTTCAGAGTTTTGCTGACTAACGATATAAGTTTTGAACAATAGTCCCTTTGTTCTACAAATTTAAACAGTGTCGGGATACTTAAAATATGGTCACAGTTTCTCTTATATGATATTTTTAGAACCTCAAGTCAAACTAATGAATCTTTATAAGTCTAGTGTGAGACGTGTAGACTCTCAAATAACTCAGAATCCTTCCCAGGTGTGCGGGCTAGTGCGAAATAATGAATTTTGTTACCATTGCAGTCTGGACCATGAATTGTTGTCATAACCTCAGATAATCGAGCGGCAAGATTTTTATTTGAAACTTGTTCTTTTACTTTTATTAGTCTTAAATTTTAAAAATAATACGAATAAAATACTCTGAGATTTGAACAGAGATATCAGACGTTTATTAAAATAGTTCAATTATTTTATACAGATTCCATTCAAAGAACTAACAACTTGCAAACATAATGTGAGCTATGTTGACATCTTTTAGAGTAGTGAAACAAACTCATGCTTTCATGTATTTTTCACTTGCAGATTTATGTCGGAAATCCAAAATAAATTGGCTACTTGGTCACATCCTAATAGTTTCGCTGCACTACCGCACTGCAAACCTAATAGCACATTAATTTCAGCCATAGAGATTAATACTTGCTCTGGGATTGTATATTACCTCTTAGTACATTCTATCTAAATGATTGGTCTTGTTGATTTATATTCCAAAAATGTATACTAGATGGCAGATCTTTTAGTGTCACTTGAATTTTTTTTTTTTTAGGTATCTCAACACTAAGTACGCTCATTATACAATGGCTCCATGTCTTATACAACCCTGGACGCTTAAAATACTGGATCTCGATGCAAAAAGAGAAAATTAGTAATATTGATGATGTGTTTTTAACATATATCTTTCATGGAATAATACAAAAACATAATAATAAAGTTGAAATAAGTTAAAAATTACTTTCCAAATAAATAAACTCAACAGCATTATCTCTGATGTTAAAGTGACTGCGCTCAATACACATCATGTTTCGGATCTGATTACAATTCTACTCAGGTCTGCACGAGTTGATATCACAGATAGTAGTAATTTCCTCTTTATTGTACCGGAGGTCATTTAAAGAAATTGTCCGGTTGCATTTAACAATTGCTTAGAGTTGGCACCACGCCGAGCTGACCTTTATGGACACATGGATTGCTTAAATCCTCAACGTTTGCAAGACCACTCGGATATTTCGACGAAATCTCCAATAGTTGAAAAGTTCGAACTTTGAATATCAATTCCTCCTTGGACCTCTTTGTGGATAGCTTTTTGCCCTCAAGAGAATGGATATATTATTAGCTATTTTTTTCATTTTAAGGGTCAAAGAAAATAATGAATTTGTAAATTTGTGTCATACACGGTCAGGCTGATCGAATCAGGCAAAACTGATGCACCTTACAGGATTTGACGTCGACGACGGATGTGAACTTACCAAATTACAAACACATACGCACACAATACGGATTTGTATCCG
>LQNK01000648.1:0-26513 GCA_001586405.1 Phoebis sennae | reverse complement strand
GGGAATAGGTAAAAAATTACGCAACCGCCTACGCATACGCACACAATACGGATTTGTATCCGTTCAGTTTGAACTGAAGGCAAAACTGCTTGTGTATGGGACCCTAAACGAAATACAACTATTCTGTTTACTATAATTTAATAATGGTTATATTTCTTGTTTGTCAAGTAGTTGCATATGCAAATTGGGGTTTTAATAAAATACGCTGTTTAAATAAGACTTACTCATACAAATATGTTATTATAAAGGTATAGACAGTAAAGTATATATAAAAGAGATATTAAAAGCAGAAAACTAAGTGAGTACCTTTAGAATTCGGTTAAAATAGATTTTTAATTTTTTTATGCGTTCTCTTTTGGGAGGGGAGGGATCCCTGCTGGATCTGACTTGCAAATTTCTAGCACCACAGCTCTATGTTGTATATTTGTGAATGTCAAGGGAACCCAAGTATGTTTAAGTCAAAAAATTTTATGAACAAAAAATATTATGGAGAGACCTTGAATGAAAGATTTCCTTATTACAGAATTAATTTAAGATATAAATAGAAATGACATTAATGATATTACCATGCTTTAATGAAAAATTCAAGTCACGAATAAATAAGTTTAGGGCCTTTAAAATAGAATATTTGAATGATAAACGAGTTGGAAAAGAAGTTTAGACTTTTGTTTTCTAACGAGGCAGAAAATATATCTCAATTTCAATGTACTTACAATTCCACTGGTACCAATAGGTCTTTTGAAATGAAAAGAAATTTTATTAAAACCATTGTTAGATCGGGAATTTGATTCAAATGTGACTTGGACTTTGTTTTCCTTTAAATCGATTTTCATTGATTTTTATTACATATAGATTGACAATATGAGTGTGGTACGTCAATAACATAAATTTGTGATAGACATTAATGAGTAATGGATTATCTACACTAATTTTATTAGGAGGAAACATTGTTAGTTTGGTTGTAAAGAATAGGCTCAAAAACTACTGGAACGATTTTAAAAGTTCTTTCTTCATAGAAAAGATTCATATATGGAACTTAGGATAAAGTTCATAATAATTAATTGAATTTATTTTATGAGGATTTTTCAAACGGTATATGAAATATTAATTTGAAAGTAATGTAAAATCGTTATTCCTTTCATAATGTAAAATTCAGTTATTTTAATGGTGATGGGATTGTTCTTTATTATATTTTTAGTCGCGACAGGTATACCTTTTTTTGCTACATTAAATATTTTTTGCTATTATTTTTGCGACCCTGTGACTTATTTGCTAAATCAAGTAGGTCAATAATAACATCGTTAGAAATTAAGATAATATTATGTAACTTGTAAACAACGTAATACTTATCTATTTATCTTTCATGATGGTGGGTTATGAAAGATAAATAAATAGACAGGGAGAGTGATTTAATTCAGTAAACATTTTGGTAGGAAAGCCTCTGTTGCGGTCATATATTGATTAATAACGGGACGGAAATTATTTCGGAAGAGATATTTGTAATAATTTTGTTTTATGACTCAGATATAGCAATATTTTATTTTGTACAAAACTTATTATATTGGAATCATATAATATTATCACGTGTATATTACCACTATAATAGATAATTGTACAGTATTTGAAATGATTTTTCACAATGAAGTATGACATTTTTATGGCTTTAAACGCAGGGAAATCTCGTAGAGTATTAGTAGTAAAATGTTATTTTAAAACTTCTGTTTTATTTTTAAAGACTTACTTAACGAAAGCCCAATTAATAATCTTTTAGCGAATTATTAATTTATTCAGTTGAACAAGAGCTTATGTTTTATTATTTACTTTTCATACAAAATTAATTATTTTTGTATGCATTTACATATTAATAATTCTCTATGACATCTTACTTTAAATTTAAAGTACCTGTACCTGTACCTATGGTCTTTTTAACATCTTTATAAATTGTATATATCTTTATAAATAGTAGGTTACAATAATCTCAGCCAAGTTTTACAGCAAAGTATAGAAAATTAAAAGTCTTTAAATTATTGAAAGCAAAGTATTGAAAATTAAGTCCTTCGCTTACTTAATCCCTTTTAGAAAGCAGTGGACACGAGTTCAATTAAATGATAATTAACAACTAATATGACGCGAGTTGAGCGTTAAAAGGATTCTTAATTTCTTATAAAAAAATCTCATATTTTATGTCCATTTATAAGACTAACATGTTCCTTCACAAATTAACATGCCGTCTAAAATATAAATCACACAATTTCTTTTCCTTTGAGATTCCTAACGATATTTTGCCTTTGAGTTGATGATGGAAAGGAAAATACTAATTTACCAAGATTCATATTGTAGATTTATGTTCTTACGTGACATTCGCTTTTACAATTAATAAGTCAATTGCAAAAAACTTTAATTCCTATATAAACAATTCTGTATGAATCAAAATATTCTTGTATTTGAATAGTATAGTACATAATAGAGTATAACACATACGTGGTAATTCAAGTTGTACAAATTATCTTTAGAATATGCAACAGTCGCATTCTAAGTAACAAAGTATTATACCAACGTTAATTCTACAAAACATTGTATTTAAATGTAATAAAACAAAGGCTGTCCGTGTTATTATTTCATTACTATGAACCCTTTTAAATTTATTTCCGTTCCATAATATATCACAGGTTACTCTTAATTTCTTTATTGTCATAATCCGATGCACGGCAGAAAGATACGACCGGAGAGAGATCAGACTCGGGACCGACGGCTTAACGTGCTCTCTGAGGCAGGGACTAAATAACCCAAAAAATAAAGTGTCTTTAAATTGCGGTATCACCTCATACCGAAAAATAACGGTTACCGCTTTATTTCAATATCCAAATTAATTTGGGTTCCCCTACTTCTTGTGTATTATATATAAAAAGGTAAAAGCAACTACTCGAGTTTTTTGCCAGTTCTTCTCAGTAGGGACAGCCTTCCGAATCGGTGGTAAATAAAAAAAAATATATATTTATTATGCAAATGTAAATGATGTTCTAAAAGCGCCTCAACAGAGGCCAATTTGGAAAATAAACATTTTGACTTTGACTTTGACTTTGAATAAAAGCGATAAATATCCGTCTCTTTCATAACTATATGAGGTATGAAAGAGACGGATATTTACCGCGCATTCATTTACGTCCAGTCCAGTACAAATTTTCTCAACAATTTGCATTAGTTTAGCTTTTTTGAGGCACAAAAAGACAATGCGCCTTGCGTTTACGGTACCGTTATTGTATACCGGTTAAATAAAGGTATACCTTTACCTTTATTTTATTAAGGTACACTTATTTTATACCGATAAAATAAGTGTATTATACTGATACCAAAACCTTATACCATAACTGCTTTCAGTCCCTCTACCATCATCCCTCATATTGTGATTCTCTAACACCGCCAATTTCCAGACTCGTAGCTGCTACTGAGACTTTTTGTTAGAAAATCTTAGTAACATTTTTAATGATTATAACACGAACAAGTAACAGGAAACAACGTGGGTGTGATAGAGGGATTAAAATGCTATAAAATAATCTCCATTTATGTTCCGCAAAAATGTATTGTATTCGAGATATTCGAATTTTAAAGTTTTGATTGAAAATTCGACTTTCAGACATTCAAAGTTCATTTATGAAAAACTGCAAGGTGAATGTATTTTAATTTAAGCTTATATCGTAGCTGTATTTTCATTTTTCAAACATTTCGAAATAATACTAGGTTTAGCTCGGTCATTTCCTTGTTCATAATTTTTCGCTTATAAAATACAATGTCGCATTGTAAAAATTAATGTCACACTAATCAAAAAATATCCTCATTTTATAAGGTTTTGGTTTTTTTTGTAAGGTATAACCCGTATAACCTTATATATCAATATTTTTTCAAGAGTTGAGGAGACGAGAGCAAAAAAGGAGACGTCAAATTAATAAAAACATTAGTCCTTCTATGCTGAATAGTAATGTTTATCAAGCTGATTCTGTAAATTTTGAGTTTTTCTTAGATGATATAATAAAAAAAAACAAAGTCATCTCCCATTAACTGCAATTATTTTAAGGAAATTCGAAATTATTGAAAGGAAAAATTAGGTTTTGTTGAGAATTGTTTCCAATGATACCCATCACTTGCACGTACATGTTTATTATCCAATGTTTCGTAACAGTCTGAGAGGAATACAATACTTACAACTCATTTTATAATAGTCAATGACACACCATACAAGAGAGGGTAAATGACAATATCATAAACAATACATACCTTTCGTTAGGTTTACTGTATGTCTATTTCCAATAATAATTAATAACAATATTAGATATTATACAAAGTTGACTAATACATTTAATACTTAAACATTAAAGACTAAATACATAATAATACTCAATAATCAATTATATAGATGGCACCACTGTTTTATTTTATTTTATTTTATTTTTTTTGGTTAATTTATTTATTATTATATAATTTATTTGGAATTTAAAGTCCATACAGCCTCTTCTGTTATCAATTTTCTTCCAACTCTTATCTATATGTTCTTGTCTGAACTCAAAAAATATAATTTTACACGAAACACTCCTTGACGGTCTCACCACTGTTTTATACTATCATGACATTGACATTTCAGTTACTGTAAACAAATGTTACTAACAGTTTATATATTAAGAATGTTTCCTAAAAGTTTCTTTTAAGGCAAAATTCTCGTTAACGGTTCATAAACATAGACAGACAGATATACAGAGAATTGAGTTCATAGTCAATACAATTAATAATCTCTTTTCTTCGTAATATTATGTTGTTGGGTTGGGTTGGGATTTTTCGATGAATTGTTTAAATTCTCTTGAAGTTCGCGGGGAGGCACTATTAATAAGGTTTTGATTAAACCAATTGTTTTGAATACAATAAAGTCTTTGTTAAGTTGCCTAAACCTTCTTTTCGATATAAAATGAGTAAGGCTTTCATAAATTAATATTATATATTATCGAGCCTCTCCTAAAAACCACTAAGGGATACTATAACGATAGTGTAAGCGGTTGAACTATTCCTAAAAGTATTTAAATTTCTTCAAATAGTAACTAGTAGAAAAAAAGTAATGATTGATAACTACTCAACGGTGAAAATAAATTTGCGTTAGTGGTGAATATTACCTTTTTCATGAGATCAGAGATGTGGAAGACATTTTCGTTGAATTTCATTGTTGTAAATTTCAATCTGCATTTCAGACGCGAATCTAATAAAATTTATTCTTGTTAGTTTCTCGTTGACATTTTGTGTTGATGTTCTTGCATAAAACTCGAATTATGACATACTAGTCTCTTCGGATTCACGTACGTTAATATGCGTGCGTCTATAGACCCATTAAAATATATCCTATAATCTGATCCAGCTATCTATCTGTGTACGAAATTTCATCAAAATCCATCTAGTAGTTGCATAGTGATTGAAACATGTAAACATCGAAGTTTTCACATTTGTAATATTAGTAGGACTTGCGGCCGGCCCTTATTTCTCTTGGGCTAACTTTTGTAGACCAACCAAAAGGAAAAGTAAATCTTCAAAAGTAAATGTTCAAAAGTATTTAGCGTTAATTCACAACTATTTTGATATAGTATTTTTCCTTTGTTTATTTTATCGCGAGTACATATTAAATAATCTTATATACTATACTTTTTATTTAAATATATTGATGCTTTCTCGATTTAAAATTTTTCATATTACATTTATTCAAGAAAATTCAGCAATTCTTAGTTAACTGAACATAAAAGTATTATGTGAAGGCAGTATCTAGTTTAATAAAAGCGACTATGTTTTAAATCAAAAACAGACAGATAGTTTTGCCTTCAGTTCCATCTTTTGTTTCAAATTCGTGTGGCGTGTGTGGGTAATTTAGTCTGAAGCTTTGCATCCTTCGGCTGGAGCGACAAATCCGAAAAAAAAACATAGGTAAAATGTAGGTAAAAATTGTAGGTTTGATTTATAGTTTATACTATCGTCGTGATAGCTATATCTATTAACCTCGAGCGCGAGCTGAGAAAAATATGAAAATGACGTACCACATTCAAATTATGTCGTAATAAAAAGTAAATTAAAATCGATTTAAAAGAAAATAAATTCCAAGCCCAATTTGAATCAAATTCCAACTGTAACAATAGCTTTAATTAAATTTCTTTTCGTTTCAAAAGACCTATTGGTGTAGAATTCCATTTTAATTTGAACAAGCACCAGTAGAAATCTAAGGACATTGAAATTGAGATATATTTTCCGCCTCGTTAGATAACAAAAATTCTAAACTTGTTTTCCATCTGGTTTAACATTCAAATATTCCATTTTAAATTCTGTAAAGTTTTTCATTAAAAGTACAATGCAACAATGTTATAAATTTTCAATCTATTCAAATTTTATACTTTTTCTATATTTCTGATTTTTATAAATCTTTGAAAAACATCTTTCATCTTAAACTGTCCTAATGAATTATATTTGCAATAATATTTGTCAAAGTCAAAGTCAACATATTTATTTTCCGGCCTCTTTCAAGGCGCTTTATGAACGTCATTTACATTTACATGATTAATATAATTTTTTATATACCACGGATTCGGAAGGCTGTCTCTCCTGAGAAGAACCTACCTATTGTACATGTACATGGAATTTGTCGACTCCAACGTTACTTGGGACTCCTTTGAAATTCGATACACAACGGATATGTATAGAGCATAGTCTCAATGGAAAATACACAGAATTCTGATGTAGAGTGGGATGTAACTATATTACTTGCTTGATATCCATGTGGCCTATTCTGTTACATAAGCAATGTAATTCCAGCAATTATGAATTTAAAACTTTTCTTCAGAATTTATAATTTTTTTTTCTCAACTTTGTTTACGTTACGCAATCTCAACAAATCTAGGGCACCCTATGACATGTTAAAGTATATTATAAGCTTGTGCTTTCTTAATTCCATCACTTTCAAATATGATGAAATGGAATCTCGCAACTAAAGAGATCGAAGACATGTTATTAATTACAAAACTCAATAATATTTCTGTGCATCCCTGATATGGATCATATAAAGAAAGACCTATCAATTTGCAGAAGTGACCACTATACTAACATAAAGCCTACTTCAAAATATAGTAGACTAAACAGTAAACACCTATATTCATTGTTTACTATGAAATATAATACATATACTACACATATATGTAACTGCTAATATATTCGTTCCCTTGCCTTGTGAGCAAAAATCCACCCACAAAGTGGTGAAAAGAGGAATTGATATTCATACTTCGAACTTTTCAACTATCGGATATTACGACTGAATATTCGAGTAGTCTTGCAAACGTTGAGGATTTAAGCAATCCGTGTGTCCATAAAGGTCAGCTCGGCGTGGTGCCAACTCTAAACAATTGTTAAATGCAACCGGACAATTTCTTTAAATGACCTGCAGTACAATCAAGAGGAAATTACTCCTATCTGTGATATCAACTCGTGCAGACCTGGGCAGAATTGTAACCAATCATGATGTGTGCAGATAGTTTAACATCAAAGATGATATTGCTGATACTTGTATTTGTGTTTTATGCTATAGACTATATATGGTAAAAACGAAGGAAGCCAGGAGTCAATGTTACGATTCTTTTGCTATTATGAAATTATACATCAAGAGTCATCTCTGTATTTTAATGCGCGTACTTTGTGTTAAGATAACATGTTGTTGGGAAATAAAATTCAAGCGACGCTAAACAGTGTGCCTTTTAGAGTATGAGATAAATTGTAATATAAGTTAACGATACGAAATATTTAGATAGTATGTACTTAGAGAATAGGAGGTACAATAAATCCCAATGTAATAAAATTTCGAGACAGATTCTTCTAATAAAAATAAAAGAACAAGTTTCAAATAAAAATCTTGTCGCTCGATTATCTGAGGTTATGACAACAATTCATGGTCCAGACTGCAATGGTAACACACTTCATTATTCCGCCCTAGTCCGCACACCTGGGAAGGATTCTGAGTTATTTGAGAGTCTAGACGTCTCACACTGTACTTATAAAGATTCATTAGTTTGACTTGAGGTTCTAAAAATATCATATTAAAGAAAAGGGGACGATATTTTAAGTAACGCAATACTGTTTTAATCTGTAGAACAAAGGGACATTGTTCAAAACTTTATGTTTCATTATATGTAATGACTACATTGTTATCCTCTAAAATGAATTTAGAATGTATTTTCATGTTTTTTAAGGGCAATATCGAAATTATGTAAACAAATTATTATGGTTTTAGAAAGAACCGCACCGCGGTTTCGATCGCGTAACTTCTGATCCCGTGGCTACTGGAATTAAAGGTAGTATATATGTTATTCTAAACGCTTACCTATATGTATAAAATAATCGGCTTTGTAGTTTTTCTGTGGAAGTGTCACAAAAAGAAAACTGTCGCGTTTATAATATTAGTGATGATGATGATGAATAGTAGTGTGTAATTGATTTACTGCACTTTTATAGTTCACTAGCTTTCCGCCCGCGGCTTCGCCCGCGTGGACTACAAAATTCTGTACTTTGTGGATTTTCGAAATGAGAATTCGGTATGAGAATTTTTAGAAACGTACGTTTGTAAATATATCTCGTTAATCCCTTTAATAAACTATTTTATTCAAAAAGAACTATCCAATAATTACGATTTAATAACTGTTATTTTTTAAGTCCGAAGTATATCCTGAATTAAATATAAAAAAAGTGTCACTGTTCATGTTTGTATAATTCTGATAATTCATTTATAAATTTTTTGCAAAATATTTACATTTTCGATGTCTGTCGTATACTCCTAGAACGAAATAAACTTGTATGTTTGCACGCATTTAACGCATATTTGCTTATAGACGCAAATAATAACTTCTGCATGTTGTAGTCTTTGTTGAGATTGGCCGCCATGATCGTAATCTACTTTGGAGATTAAGAGAAGGCTACATTTGTCATTAAAAGTTACTGTGCAAACTACACCTAAAAAGGTTTAACTCAGTGTACCTACGCGCATTGATGATGTTTTGATGTATCACTTTGAACCCTCATATCTTTTTTAATTATTAACCGATTTGAATGAAACAAACACTAAAACCTTTGGGGGCTTGCCATAATACATAATCGAAAACCGCATTTAAATCGGTTAAGCCGTTTTGGAGTTGACTGCGTACAAACGCCCGACAAACAGACAAACAGAAAATATTAAATGTACAGACACGGCTAGTCTACGATTTTATTATATGTATAGATTTTATATTGACAGTTTTTCAACACAAGGCAATCTTGGCATAGTAAAAACTCAAGTCAGCACTCACATAACACAATTACGGAACGGAATACATAATATGTTTAAATGTACAGTACGTTTAACAATGTATAAGTGCATAGAGCCCGATTACGAATTGAATATCTAAATAATACAAAGTCAGCTCACTTTACCAGTTTTTGGATAGTTAAATAACTACCACATTTATTTTATGAAAATATAGGTATTTTTGTATAATACGCTGATTTTTTGATTTAGTTTCGCAAAACACTTTATTTTATTAAAATTTTTGCACGTTATATTTGCCGAAAAAAACATGAATTAAAATAATAGTATAAAATTTTGTTCAGTGATTGTTTGAAACCCGAGAATGATAGCTTTTATCCCGGAAATCCCACTGGAACGGGATATAGAGAGAAACCGCTTGACACAGTACATATTTAATAATTTCCGCAATTAAATTGAAAAAAAAAACTAGTTTGTTAAAATATGTTTAAAGTTTTCGTTTCAAGTGAAGGTTACACAGGGTAAGAGGATGAGTGCACAAAATGAGTTCATTCCACGGTCTTACATTACCATGACGATTGTAATACATAATTTATTCTGGCGTTTATCAAGGAGAATAATTACTGTTCTTCATAAATATTTATGATATTTTTATAGCGAATGGGTAAAGATGATCTAAACCTATAAAATACATGCAAATGCATTCAGACCGGCGACTTTTATAGGTTTAAATGAATAATCCCGACAAGGTTTATGCGAGTCGTTTTAAAGAACTTGGGTAAAACAAAACCGGTGTTTATTCTAATGAGCTCTTATAATTAACAATATTTATTTTATGCTGCTGTAAGGTTACTTACTTTTTAAGTAAGTAACATAATTAGTAACAACCAAAATATTCGGGTCAGGCTACATTTATAAAAAGTTATGTAATATTTAGGATTGTTTTTATTTACACTAATATTATAAAGAGGAAAACTTTGTTTTTTTGGTTGTAATGAATAGGCTCAAAAACTACTGAACCGATTAAAAATCTACCATTGTGAACACTATGGGTATATCTATAGCCGCTTTGAAATCACATTACATAAACAAATTTTAACACCAACGTTTAACATTTTTCACAAGTGTTTTTGTTATGGTATAAAAGGTGACGAACACAACTGTTTTTATGCTTTGAAAAAGTCTATATGTAAAATGTTTGGCGTGTCAAAGGCCAAAGCTCATTAGAGTCAGGCCCACGCAGAAAAACTGTGAAGTATTTTATAGAGTAAAAACTTACGGAAAAGATAAAGTTAAGCGAGTCCGGCTCTTTAATCTCAACTATGGATATAATAAAATAATCAATATATTATATTTTTATTCATAATTATATTTTATGTATCTTTTTATTAAGATGTAATAGTTATTTAATTATGCTACTGATAATTTTTCTATTGGATAATATTCTGCACCATATTTTTGCATTGTGATTAAAATCGGATCGAATAGTTGTCTGTAAGGGAGGGCTCTCCAGCGATAAGTCCGTCTTTTTGGCCCATGCATTAAAAAATTAAGGAAACTCACTTATTTACAGTAATTTATGTTTTACTTGACCTCACACGTATACGTTTATAAGTCGATATATATAAACTTGAATGGTTTCCTGAAATTAAGCAAGCAAGGGTTTAAAGAGAATTCATAATTTTGCCAAATGTCTCATTTTATGGTTTCTATCCTTTGTTAGCACTTGACTGTGCTGCTTTCACGGTATAAAAGAATTAGAATTCAAGTTTTAGTGGGATTAAAATGATAGTCAAATTAGTTCTACATTATAACGTAAATTAACGTCTAAAGTCTAGACTGCCAGTTCAATAATAAGAAAAATGTAAACTCTAAAGCCCTGAGGCAATACTGTCAGTTGATTTAATGTGTTTTAAATAAGTCGTGTAAAATTATATTTAAATCAAAACTTAATTTAAATGAAATATTTTGTTTCTTTATGTTTTTAGTTTTTGTAGCGTCCTCTATAATCGATTAAAGTTAAGTAGATTACTATAAGTGTATTTCACTTGATTATAGATAAAAAGGTTTTACCATATAATGTGTTAGTATCGCTTCTTTCTTCCTACGCCTACGGCTTACTACTTCCTACCTTATCAGCCTACACTTTTTCAGATATTATTGCATTACAAAATGATACAGACATGATTAACTATATTTTAGTTTTGTATTAAGTACAATTGAACGATAATCAAATATTGATCAAGCTGACAATCACAGATTAAAAAAATAAAGAATAACTACAATGTATGTACTTCATTATATTTGATCTTGAGTATAAAGGAAACCTTAAACCTTTAAAAGGGAAAAAGTGTTTATATACAAACACTTTTTCCCTTTTAAATTTGGTTGTGTTTCTCATATGCACTAACTACGCACTATGTAAGTTGTTAAGTTCATGTATAATATAATAAAACCGAGTAATGAAAATTAGTCGTAGGCGAAGTTAGCTTCTAAACATTTCTAACTGTTGCAGTCGACACTTAATTTAATTTATCTCTGTGACATAAATGGATATACCATTACAACTCACAGAAAGCCCTATTTTCGTACTTCCGGAAAGTCTAGACTATAAAGGACATGAACTTTTTATAATGGAAACGTTACTGCTATCGCATTTTCTATTTCTTTTTAACTATGATTTGAGTCTTTGCGGAACGTGAGATTCTGGCAATCGGAACAATGGTAGTACATTTAGATTTTATGTATAACTTGATAAAACAGATTTCATATTTTAGGACCTTTAGGATAATAATCGTTAATTTAGAATTGTTTTGTCAATTACCGTTCAAATATATACATAATTAAGTCAACCTTTAACAATATTAAATCAATTTATTTTCAAATCTCAATCTCAATCCATATTCTTTTTATTTAGGATCGTTCCATAAACTAAATTAAACAAAATAGGAAAAAAAATATTATTGCGATGAAATTAAAAAAAAAGTAAACTTCTTATTTGATACATTATGTTCTCATAACCATTTCCCTTTCTTGTTTCTGTCTTCTAAGCTGTTAGCATTATTTACCAAAATAATTTAATTCAAAGTAAACATTCATATTGTGGTGATAAGTATACATGAATATAAGGGTCTATACATATCAAGCATATCAGAAAAATAATGCTTTTCATTACCTACGACAAAATAAATTGTTTTCTCTCATTGTGATACGTTTTCGGTCCCTATTTATATAAATCCGTTCGTACGGTTTTTTCATCTCGTTGAAACGCAAAATGCTAATATAATAATTATGAAGGTGTTTTAACCAGCAGTGCTTAATTTAAAAATAGGTTGCGTAAACACGAGATGAAGGTCAGTCGTAATATGTTTTTTAAGGTAAAAACGCCTATTATTAAGCCTCCGCTGCCTGTCTGCCTGTTATTTCATAAACCATGAGGCTAGAAAGCTGAAATGTTCACAAATTATGTTTATCTGTGGTCGTTGCAACAAAAAATTCTAAAAATAAATAAAAACAGAATATTAAGGGGAATCTGGTAAGTGTGGAGTTGGACGCGTGTCCAACTCGCACTTGACCGGTTTTTTTTTATTATACAGAGCCGCGAATAGATTTCAAAAGGATCTCACAAACATATTTCAAAAGGTTCCTATTCCGGGGAAAATTTATTTTATTTTAAATACCTCTGTATATTCACACATTTTAAGTTTTTTCAAAGGTTTTTTTCTATTCTAGTAATCTGAGAGACCTGTGCTTACATTGGCATGAAAAATTTACTTATATTATAAAAGCGAAAGTTTGTGAGCATGTATGTATGAATGAGGGTTTGTTACACTTTCATGCATGAACTGCTGAACCGATAATGATGAAACTTTTTACACATATAGGTAAGAGTCCAAAATAACATTAAGGCTACTTTCATCCCGGAGTTTTTTTTATGGCAGAGCAGGCAAAGGAGAAAGTGGGTCACCTAATGTTAAGTGATCACCGCCGCCCATGAACACCTGAAACACCAGGGGTATCACAGGTGCTTTGCCGGCCTTTATGGACAAATACGCTCTTCTCTTGAAGGCCCCAATGTCGAATTATAGTTGTTGATATAATATAGTTGCCACAGGATCGGGAAATTAGCAGGTGAAACCGCGGGGCACGGCTAGTACAAAGTATTCTTATGAATATCCTACATCTCGTGTATCGCCAGATCTGTTAATACCCTTATTAAATGTGTAAAATAGATATTAATAATGATATGAAGAGATTACTGGCATTAATTAGTTCCTAACCAAACACTAAGTAGGTATGTTGGCTGTTACGCTCGTGTGCGCTATGAGTGCAGTTTCTTAGAATTATAATCCCGCGGTTATAATGAAGTTAGCTCCCGTAGTATAATGTTAACAAGCCTATATAGATTATAAACTGTATGTATGTTAGTATGTAAGGTATTTATTGTTAATGATATATAATATATATAAAAATAAAAAAATAAATAACACTCAGTAAAGATAATAACAATGAAATATTTTTTTAAATCAATAGTTTTTAATGTTTTTAACGTTGTAAATATACATACGAAAAGACAATTGTTCACATAGTTGTGATTATAAAAAATATAATTGAATTAGTAATACACGAGTTAAACAAAGGTTTTTAATTAATTTTACATTCAAACAAATTTAATGTGTGAACTCTAAGATTGTCAATTTATTGTTTACATACAATTATGAAGTCATGGCAAGGTCATGTCATTTTGTGATTTGGATAGAACTATCGGGAATAATATAAATATGCACATATTTTTGTTCCACACTAGCTGTACCTCCTGGGATTTTCGTGATAAAAACTATTCTTTTGGGAGTACGGTAAGATTAATTAAATAATCGATATTGTTTGAGACTCGGGTCTCAAATAAATCAATTTGTACAAAATTTCATCCAAATAGGTTCAATGATTTAAGCGTGTAGAAAGAAACTTATTTTAATTTTGAAATAGTTTAAAATATCGAAAAATTTTGTATATAATTTTTTATGGTTTGCCAAATAACTTTCTATTGCTACTTTGAATATGGTGATTCATGTGGTTTGTTAGATATAAACTTGAAATAGAGGCGTAAATTTTGCGTAAACCTAAACCACTACGGTCTGGCGCCTCATTTTTATAATGAGAATATCAAAAGAAAAAATAGGAATATCTGATTATAGGTCATGTTGTTGAAGACGGTTGAGCGTGCCTGGAGAGCGACAGTCATCAAGTTTCAAGTGCCCCGGTTCATCTCCAAGACGCCAGTACTGAAGTCGGATTAAAGTCTACAAAATTATGGCCCTTTGATCACACTTTTTCGTATTTCTGTTTCATTTTTTGGATACAAACGTAACCTTACCTTTCTATGTATATATATCTTATGTCTGAACGTGTATGGGTTAGACATAAATTCTCCGATCGGTTAAATTGTTGTATAATAAAGGTTTGAAGATCTTACAAATTATATGCATTGTTACAAACAAAAAAGGATACGATGCAACGTTCGACTTATTTTTTAATTTCAATGCTGGATGGTACATTTTCATATCAATCGCGTGCGGACATAAGTGACATCCCATGTTTATTATATTCATGCGAAGAGGATATTTTTCCTTTCAAAAAACTGATAACGTCTAACGAAAATCGAAATATAAATGTCTTTTTATATCAAAAATACGTGAACGTGGGTGAAAATGCGCGGGTATGGTTTCTTCACAGCTATTTTTGGTTTAATGAATATAAGAGTGGGTTTCGAGCCCTACTTCAGCACAAATTCAACAAGCTCACGAAACGTCGACGTAAAATACACAAATTGTAATGGTTGGTTTTGATAGGCGTGGGCGGCACTTACTATTCTTATCGTCTTGCATTGAGCCCTCAAAAACATTTTGTGATTCACCCTAAATCTCAATATGAACTCGTTTCCGATCTATAAACAAGCATAATTAATTATCTATGAAAACGCCCAACTGAATTATCTATTAAAAATTTAATCTTCTCATTTAACGTGTCGACTCGCATGACTTTTTGCATAAAATAATATGAAAAAAGCTTTCATATGATAATATCACGGTTGGTATTTAACAAAAATACAATATTCAAAGTCATAAATACGATGAATTCTCGAGAAATATTATTTACTGTGCGAAATGAGATTTTGGGTTAAAATTATGTGTTTAGTTGTAAGCAGTGAATAATATCATTATTAGAATTTGATTCCAATTACAAATTCAGATCAGAAAGGCGTGAAAATAGGATTTGCGTAGGCTGAAGACTGAAAGCAACGTAATAACAAATATCATCCGAGAGCTAGGACCATTTTTTGGGGAAGTGTTTGAGTCAAGCTGAAAAATGGTATGATGCTTCTCCTATTATACCCCGACATGGAACTGTAGACCTAGCTGGTGAATAACGGGGCTAAAGCTAAATAAATCCCGAAAATTAAAAAAAATATCAATAATATATTTTTTTTATAATATATTGAGGCAACATGCATTTTTTCAATCTTGTTGTTTATTGTATAAATAAAAAATGTAAAAATAAAGAAAAAAAATAAGAGAGACAAGTTAGTAGAGTTTTAACATTGCAACAAAAAATGTATTTGAGGCAACTTGTAATTTTAATATTGTTATTTGTGTATATTGTGTTATTATGTTTTCAGCTTGCCTGAAACACCTCCCCAAAAATGGTCCTAGCTCTCGGAAAGGAGTCAAGAAATAATATAAGTTAAATACACTTCACAAAGACACATACACAATATGATATAAAGACAGAAGGTACAAGGTTATATACATATGGTATATCGAATAGAAACAAACACAGAAAATGAATAAGAGGAAATCTGAAAAATTATTATTAAAATGTTTTTGTTTTTTCTTTTTAGAAGAAAAACTAATAACTTCTAATTATTTTATTGTTGACGACCCGATTGGCGCAGTGGTTCAGCAATAGTCTAGTGCTCCGGAGGGTGTGGGTTCTATCCCCACGAGCAGAAAAATATGGTGTGATAAACATTGTAATTTTCTTCTGTCTGGGTGTTAATTTATCTATAGTACAAAAAAGTATGTTTATTAGTATCCATAATACAAGCTTTGCTTAGTATGGGATAAGATGGCGTTGTGTTAAATGTCCCGGAATATTTATAATCGTTATTAAAAGATGATCTTTTATGTTATTTTACGGCAAAATAGTGTTTAGTTACGGCATAATTTCCTTAAAAAAATAAAAATATATCGGAATAGCCAACATGATTATTCAAAGTAGATATTTAAATAATGTTAAGTAAACTGTCAGTTACATGCTATGAAAAGAAATTTCTGCTATCCAATCCGATATGATGATCGAGTTTGTATTAAAAATAATACCTTTGTTTTCTAGTAAGGCTTTCAATGCATTCTGTGGTGTTTAATTTATGGTAATTTAAATATAATGTTATGAGGAGTTTGGTGTGTATTTTGAAAGAATATCGCATTACGATCGCTAATTTAAAACGTAAACTTTTATGAATATTAGTTAAAATTCTATATGAACTTATGTTAACATGCCCGACTTTTTTATTATTTTGGCAAATTATATATTTAGTCTTCAAAGTAGAATTACCGTATAAAAGCGAACAAAAGATATTTTTTTCTTTCAGTTCTTTATCCCAGAAATCTAAGATAAAGGAAAAATCGTGTACAAATGAAATAACAGTAAACGTGATCCAGCCCCGTGGCTAAGCTTGAGACCGTCGGCCATAATTGTCAAGTTACGTAACATCACCGTTATACATAATGCTGTATGGAAATAAATGTGTACATTGATTATACGATACATATTTATATAAGGAAAGGGCAGGGGAACTTCCATACTAACATAAAATAATTACGTTACTTTTAATAAATTAATTAAGAGGGAGAAGAAAGGATAGTTTCTTGAATGACTATCAAACAGTTTTTAGTAGTAAATTTAGACTTCAAATGTTGTTTTGCACAGGGAGGTGTATAGGTTCAGCTAACTTCAAATTATAATAAATAATTAAAACCAATAAAAAACACACTTTTCGATGGCAGTGAACGTAATCTTAAAATTAAAAGTATTAAAATTGGTAAGAGTAAAAGCTTCAATTAATGAATTCAAATTGATAATCAAGAAAATCAGCCTTCATTAGTTGAAACACAGAGTGAAATGAAAATGCATTGTTTAACTTCAGTTGTTGTAACTACTTATTTTCTTCATTTGTTATTGAACAGGCGTACGTTGGGAACAGTGTTTCGTATTCAGTATTATTAATTAAGCAGTAAGATTATTTAAATTTCTTTGTTTGTTGTAATAAGACTAAGTAGTGTTAGACTTTTTTGATTAGTATTTCTGCATTGGTATTATAGCTAAAGTAAAAAACAAAACAACATATTATACAACCGTAAACATTTAATCTGATCAACTGTACTTAAGTACAACACATACAAGATCTAAACCGCGTATTTATCAAGGAAATTCTTGAATTCCTCGTCGTGTTTCTTCTCAGGGTCGTATTTGTGACGGAGTTTCTCCCATTCCGCGGGAAGTTTTTCTACCATTGCCTTCATGACGATTGCCACCTTACCCTTCTGGTTTTCAGAACATTTGCCGCATGTAGTTTGTACCGCTTCGGGGGCAAGTTCTAGAATAAAAAAAATTAAGTGTATCCTTAAACGCGATGAAATGATTAATTTTATAACGGAATTAAAAAAGTCGTTTTCTATATAATATTATGATCTAATATTGTTAAATTAATGAAATTGAGGAAGGAAAGAATATAAAATGTAAGGAGGAATGGACGGCAAATGCAAATAGTTATCTAAAATAATATGAATTCTACAAGTATTCTAATAGATTAATTATAATGAGGAAAATATTATAATAATCTCTGTTTATCTGGATTTATATTTTAGAAATACTTCATTAAAGAAAAATAATAATTATATAATAGATTATACATTAACAACATCTGAGAAAGGTGTAAATTAAGATTTTATTTTTGAATAATATAGTGAAACAATATTTTTCAGATAATAATTAAATTTCCCAAAATGTACACAATATTTATACATTGGTTCGTAAAATGTTATGACTTTGACCAATACCGAATTATAAATAGTTCTGCTAGAGATACGAGAGTACAAGAAACTGTCACTTACTGCTCATTTCATTAGCTTCCTCCGTGCACCTGCCCTCGCCCAAGAAGCACAAC
Source organism: Phoebis sennae (assembly GCA_001586405.1). NCBI lineage: Eukaryota > Metazoa > Arthropoda > Insecta > Lepidoptera > Pieridae > Phoebis > Phoebis sennae. Next base: position 7,983 of record LQNK01000648.1, on the reverse strand, counting down.
GCATAAGACTTCAAGAGCCTGACATTTTCCACGATCTCCTTAACATCCACATTGTCGTAACGGTCGCTGTACAAACCTTCATCAGGACGTGCGGCGACGAACGCAACTAAGGCCAGGGCTACTAGATACTTCATTTCTGAAAACATATGCAAATGACTATACTTTCGATGGTGATGCTTAGGACTATAGTGGAAGAGCTTCCTAGTATTCATGTTATGTATACTAATGAAGAGTGAGATATTCTATCGCAAGTAATTTACAATGCAACAAACACAAAACACGTACAATTACATACTGTCATCAAACATCAAATTCTCTTCATCCATTTTTGATTCTGTACCTTTTGCGAAAATTCCAATAGTGCAGAGTGTACAAAGAATTTTTAAAGTCTTTATTTAAGATTGGTGTTAAGCAGGCTACGGCATAAGGTTTTTATACGTAGAATAGACACTTAGCTATGAACATCTATTGACTCAGTACTATTTGTATAAGAATACTTTGTAAGGCTATTTATGACTTTCAATCATAAAAATATTCCGGAGTTATAGTATTAAAAATATGTAAAAAAAATATTCCAATTACTGACTGAAAACAAACTTAATAATGATAAGGAAACAAGTAATAAATTATGATAATATTATCTAATATTAAAATCTTTTACTTCTTGTTTACAAAGCGAGAACGGTAGAGACTATTGTTTCCAAAATAATTAATAAAAATATTAGCTTAAAACGTAGTGTACATTACAACGCTTGTTTCTCATTGCTAATGATATGATTGTTAGAACAAAAAAATGTTAGTATTGTGGAAAAAAATTATTATATATTTTATGAATTTTAAAACAAAAGACGTCACGGAAGTGTAATACAAAAAGAATTAATTAATTGTTGAACCAACAGACGGTTCTAAATGTGAAAATTAATTATCGTGAAGGCGTTTAGTGGGAGTTCAAAATTCAATTAATTTTGGTTTTGGGGAGAGTGGGAAGGGTTCCCCCTTATTTACTGTCAACACTTTCATTTGTACTGTAAATGGTTTTTCACTAGAGATTACGAAAAAAGTTCTATGATTAAATATAAAAGATGGACTTTCAATTGTTACAGATGGCTGGAGATGAGCAATTTGTGCAAAAGTTGTTTGCTAGTAGTTTGTATCGCTTATTTAGTAACGATGTTTGCATGAAAGCCTCAGAGCTTAGCGATTAACATGCAGGTCAGCAAGCAATTTGATTCCTTGAATAATTTCTGTATGTAAATGTACAATATACCAATCTACAGTTACATGTCATGAAAATTATGCCTAGCTTTTGTAATAATTGTTTATATCTGTTTTGTTACGAATATTAAACTTAATAAAAACCTCACTTTAGTGTTTACTACTAAACACATAATAAAGCCAAAATTATACCCAAAAATGGTCAATTACTATTCCTTTGCTCTGCTAGGCCAATGGAGAGAAATCAGGTGTTATGTGCTCACTAAGAGCGTATCTATAAAACATTTTAAGTACAAGTAAAAATTTAAATACCCCACATTTAAATCTAAATTGCAAATACCTTAATTACTCTATATTTTGAACACTTCACTTAAATGTTTAATATCTTATTTTTTAATTGCAGATTTAAACTATATTAAAATTGTTAATATATATGCAAATAGTATATACCCACTTGATCAAAAATTCCACAGTAATCACAAATCCTGCTAATTCACAGCACTGTTGGTTTATGATGCCTCGAAATGATGTATACGTCCTTATATATGATTGAGGTATTCCGGTCTGCGACTTTGAACTTGAGATTATGAACGAAAAAAACAAAGAAATCTATTCAATTCCATGTTTGTTGGTAAAATTTAAATTTTGCTAAGTTTTTTATGTTTTTTATGCCGTGCGTGCAACAGGAATTAGTTGTGGTTAAATATAATGACGTATTTGAGTGCATCAACGATATAAACATATATATTTATTTTAAAATTTTTATATTATCGTTGCTTAGCTTATGAATGAGTAAGAATAAAGTCGGTCTATATTATGTGTCAACGTTTATATTAATATTTAATATATTAATATATTAATATATTAATATGCAACAAAATATATTAATCATCTTTTTTATTACCCAGCTGCGACAGAAGGAGGGTAATGTTTTTCGAGTGTATGTTTGTATGTTCATTTCTTTAACAAGTGAGATGTTGTTGGATTTGTAGAAGTAGAATTGTAGCAGTGACATAGGCTATAAAATTTCAATAGGCCGCTGGGAAATCAAAAAAAGGAAGGGGAACGATTAATTTTTTTCACACGTAACGCAGTAATTTTACTAGATAGACAGCTATTAATTAGGCTTGTTTTCTTCATACTCTTAGGAGTAGAGAATATGGTTGCAGCAAAATCTAGAAAAGTCGAAAAGATTAGAGACACTTTCAGAGCGCTAGTAAGAGGAGGTATATATATTTGGTGTAGTTGGGACCAATCTTCCTCAATCCCCTGAGGATATTTACTTGGATTGAGGATATCTATCTTATTGACAAACAGACGTTACATACGTTCAACATCCTCCGAAGTCCACAGACACTCAGATTAGAATAGTATAGAATAGAATAAAAAATATGAATAAAAATTCATGTAAACTTTTTACAAAATACTAATGAATAGTCATTTTTTAAGTTACCACCGGTTCGGAAAGTCGCTCCTATCGAGAAGATACCGACAAGAAAAACTCAGTTTAAATACCGGTCCATCAAAAACCTCAAACGCCATTACTTTAATTGAGTTATACATATTTCGATTAGAAAAAAATGATTGCAACAAGATATCCGAATATTAAAACAAAAAATATTTTCAAGTAGACTTCTCTCTTAGCACATTTCGAATTCGTCAATTCTCACAGCAAACAATTCCAGAAAACAGCTTATAATGATCAAAGGAGATTGAACGAGTAACTAGTAAATTGAACACGTGACGTATCAATCGTACGTTATACAACAAGAAATATTGCCTTCGCCAACAAATATCATACTATTTGATTTCTACATGATTGAGTAAAATTTATGAAAAAATATATTGTTCTGTACAACAAAGCTCTTACGATAATAAACGAATTCTTTCTTTTATCAGTGAAACTTGTGTTCTTTGCCGCTTTTTCGGCAACTTAGTAACAAAAATCTCTTTGACGATACTTGGGTTCATATGAATTTGCCCTTTGTTTGAGTTCGTTACGAATTGAGATCTCTTGTTTGCGCATTTGTACGATTTATACGTCTGCCTATATAAAAAAAAAAAAAAAAAAATTTAAAGCAAACATTCAGTTAATGATGAAGCATAATATTTGTTAATTGACAAAAATCGAATCAATTAAAATGTAAATTATTGTGATAAAATATCCTAACTTTATTTTAATGCATCATGTTAAACAGGTAGTGAATGTAAAAGAATATTTATGAGGAATAATTTCATGATCTCACAAAATCTCTCTCACGAAGGGTTCCGTCCATGTTCTATAAAAAAATCGCGATTGTTGTATGGGAGCCTCCCTTTAAAATTTACTTTATTCATATGTAATTATTTATTTCGAAAGGTAATATAGAACTAAATATTTTGTGAAGATTTTAAGCGCCTACCTTTTACCATTATAATTTTTTTGTGTTAGTTGTGGAAATTTCAGCTTTCTAGTTTTTACGGTTTCTGAGCTACAGTCTGGTGACATATGGCAATCAGATTTAAGATACGGTACCCTAATAATATGAACGCAAAGCATATACAGATGGCGTCTTCGTGTTCGCTTTAATAATTTAATTAATTTGATGTTTGAAGGAAAATATTAATAGCATATTGAAGGGAACAGAGTAGTTATAGGTGAGTTACGTTTAGAAGAAAAATAATCGCCAATACCAAGACAAAATAAAAGTAAATCTTATCAAATTAAAAACAGCGTAGGTAGATGGTTGTTAATCTAACGAGTTTCTTAATTTAGTTTCTTGATGAAGGTTATTTTAAAAACAACAGTCCTATTATAACAAACTTGCATTAAAAATAATTTCCATGACGCAAGGCAAAAGTTCATAAGGTGCATTCGATTTTAAAATACAAGAGTGCTCATTAGTATTCACTTAGAATAAATAGAATTACTAATTCGATAAAGCTCTAAGTAAAGACTAGACTTGTCTATTTAAAATTTGCAATGATTTATTTTTTTTTCACGAAACTGCAATGACATGATAATTAAATTATTTTACAAATTTTTGGCGTTCACTTTTATAAATCTTAATTGAAATTTTATACATTTTTGTGTGCCTTTTCTATTAATTTAATATCACGCTCTGCAGCTTAAAATTGTACTTTAGGCATAATCTATACATTTACAGCGTAGTTTAATCGGTGCTCAAAATATTAAATGGTATTTTTCTAGTTTGTGTAATTTAAAAAAAAGAGTTGATTAGAATTTTAACTCATTTGCGCCAATTAAGGGAAAAATTATTTTAGCAACTTAAAATTAAACTCCTCGTGGGTGTAGGTAATAGATTACTAATAGAGGCGGTACCGCTTTCTAGTTAGCATTGGAGGTCCAAAAGCAAACGACAAAATATTTTCTTGAAAAAAAGTATCGGAAAGGGAATTGGATTTTGCCTTTTTTAAAAAGGGGCAATAATCCAAAATAGGTTGGGTCTAGGCTTTAGGCGCTAAGCTTGGTATCTGGAACTCTGAATACGCTAGTGAATCACAATGAACATTTCGTAAGAATATTTAATGAGAGACAATTATGTAGGAAAGTATACATTTGGTGCACAATGTCCTTTACGTCAGGTACAAAATAAAATATTATTTTTACTAAACTATCGATTTTGCACACAAGACAAATACTTTAGATTAATGATGCTAGAATATCCATTACGTTATAAATGACTTCACATAAATATTTTTTTATAAATATAGAACAATTAAAATGTAGACAACAAAAATCAACAGCATATTTATTCAAGTCTACATCTAACCTCGAATTTACTAATTAAAAAATCGCGACTGAATGACTGAATTCAATAAAGTATTAATACTAAGTAATGAATTAAACTACGGTGGGGTGCTAATTTTGATTTATACTTGTTTTTAATCGATTTTCCAAAAAAACAAGGTTTTAATTCTAGGGCGAAATTTTTTTTTATTGGGATCTAGTTTTGGGCATATTGGGCTCCATAATGAAGTTGGTAGAAATTTTGTCAACGACAATCGGAAATCACGGTAATTGTCCTCTTATCTATACATATAATAAAATATAATAAAATCGTAGACTAGCCGTATCTGTACATTTAATATTTTCAAGAAAAAAATTGTGTTTCGTGTTTCATTTGTGATTCTAAACTCAAAACAATGATTTTTAGAATTTTTGTCTGTATGTCTGTTTGTCTGTTTGTCGGGCGTTTGTACGCAGTCAACTCCGAAACGGCTTAACCGATTTAAATGCGGTTTTCGATTATTTATTACAGCAAGTCCCCCGGAGGTTTTAGTGTTTGTTTCATTCAAATCGGTCAACAAATAAAAAAGATATGAGGGTTTAAATTTATCCATCAAAACACATCATCAATGGGCGTAGGTACATTGAGTTGAATCTTTGTAGTTGTTGTTTGCACAGTACTTTTTAATGATAAATGTAGCCTTCTCTTAATCTCCAAAATAGATTACGATCATGGCGGCCAATCGCAACAAAGAATAACCAACATGCAGAAATTATCATTTGCGTCTATAAGCAAATATGCGTTAAATGCGTGCAAACTTATAAGTCTCTTTTATTCTATAAGTATACGACAGATATCGAAAATTTAAATATTTTGCAAAAAAATTATAATACAATTATTAGGATTATACGAACATGAACAGTGACACTTTTGTTATATTTTATTTAGGATATACTTCTGACTTAAAAAAATAACAGTTATTAAATCGTAATTATTGGATAGTTCTTTTTAAATACAAATAGAAGTTTATAAAGGGATTGACGAGATATATTTACAAACGTACGTTTCTAAATCGTAGAAATTGTCATACCACTTCTACTTCGAAAATCCACTAAGTACAGAATTTTGTAGTCCACGCGTGCGAAGCCGCGGGCAGAAAGCTAGTAATTAATATATTTAGACCATATTATTAAACAACAACAGAAAATGAAATTATTAACTTTTATGCACTAGAACTTAGCAAAAAATGCAGGTACATATTTTTTATTTAAATTTTGTATGTCATGAGAATAATAACATCAGAAACTTAGATAATTTTAATTAACTACTGGTTTTTATGGTTTTCGTATGTTCACCGCAGTTTTATATGTTTTTATTAAAAATACGTCATTCCAAAGTTAACATTTCTATTTATACCGTAATGAATTAACCATTTTGAAGTATAATTAATATTTAATTTATTATTGTAAGTACATTGTGTCTGCGTGTTAAGATATGTTTAGCTAGTTTGTGCTAGATACTAACTATAATATAATAAGACTAATTATACACGGACAGGGGACATTTAACAAACATGTATTTTTTATAATTAACATAGTTATAAAAGAAGACAGACTTGGTATTTTTTTCATATTTTTAAAAAATCTTCACAATTTATTTTTCTTGAATGTAATATATTTGAAATTACATTCAAACAAAATCAATTTATGCCTACCGCCCACATATCGGTATTTTATTTTTTTATACCACGCATAGTAAATGAGATCCGTTGTGGATCATTGTACGCACTTTTGTGACGTTCTCTACAAATAATATGAAGCCCGATGCGTCCGATTTGTGGACGCCTGGCTTTAATGTTTTTTGATATTCATGACAAGGTTTAATACGGCGTGAACGTATAAAAATACTTTGAATTTTTTATAGGTCTTCTCATCAAATATATTAAATCTTTAATAGGTACTTGTAGTATTTATTTTCCTTCTACACAAAACCTCAATAATTCAACAACCTTTAAAAGTCTTTTCCAGATTGTCTAAGACTTATTAAAAATAAATATTTTGGTGAAATAATTGTTTTATTCCTTACAATTTTTAAGAGCTTCCAAGTATTGTGAATTGAACTTGTCTAAGCTTATAAAGTTTCATTTTTGCTTATTTTCAGCCTTTGTTAAAAACTGTTTGATATACTTTCCAATATTGTGACAAGGTATTTATCGAAAGTTTGCTATTGAATTGACCTTTAGTCGTTTATTTATTTTAGCAGTCTTCGTAGTTAAATATTTGATAATTGATTTTTGCTATGTGTATCTAATGGCTTACTTAACTCAAAATAATTACTGTCTACAAATGTCTATGTAATATAAGATCATGAAAGGTATACCGCGTAAGGTACTTGGTTTGTCTAATCGTTTACCCATGATCGAGTATATATACCCCTAAATAGTATTATATTATCTGTGCCCCTAACGTATCATTATTTTAATCAATTTTTACTACAACAAGTAAAAGTATAAATAAAGGTCTACGGAATCTACGGAATAAATAATAAATAAATGGTTTGAACTCTTATAATTATACTTAACGATCAGTGCAATTAATACCATTCGGGTGTTACGCCTTATTGTTCTCACTTTAGGATCATATTTTAACTTTTTATAAATTATTTTGTTGGAGTAAATAGTAATCAAATTTTTGGGTCATACGTAAATAGAATACAGGTGAGTGTAATAGATTCCATAGTGTTCAGAGCAATATCGTCCTAATGCCCCTCGTGAATTTAAACTTGCTGCAAATAAAAAATTATATATATCTTGGAAATGAATATTTACTTTCTACAAGTAAATATAAAATTAGTGAGAGTAATTGTTTGCCTTAGGTGATATAAGGATAAGTGAATTGTCAGGCTAATTAGTTTTAGTTGCACATTTATTTTTCTCTCAAGCATAAATGTCACAATTACTTTAACTCCGTAACATTAATTGATTGTTCAGATCAACGAAGCAAATGGTAAACAAATGAGTAAGGATTGCGTGGCTTAC
>LQNK01000069.1:551774-568607 GCA_001586405.1 Phoebis sennae | reverse complement strand
CTGAACAATTTTGCGTAACTGGTCGTCCGAAATTGCAAATGTAGTACTGATTGCAGTTTTCATGGGCGATTAAGGTACTCTCTGATCCATCTTTAGCGCAGATGGATGGGGCTTCTCCAGGGTTGCAATTACAGGAGCCGTCTCCACCATTGTTGCCGTTATCACCTCCACCACCGTTGTTTCCGTTATCGCCTCCACCACCGTTGTTTCCGTTATCACCTCCACCGCCGTTGCCGTCTTCGCACTCCGGGATGACTCTGTCGCCGCATTCTACGTTGTGTGGCCAGTCACAGTATTCCTTGTAGGGGTTATACAGAAGGGTTCCTAAACAATTTTGCGTAACAGGTCGACCGAAATTGCAAATGTAGTACTGATTGCAGTTTTCGTGGGCGATTAAGGTACTCTCGGAACCATCTTTAGCGCATATGGAAGGAGCTTCCCCAGGGTTGCAGTTGCATTCACCAATATTGTTTTCATCCCCTTGATCGTCGTGACTTATATCAGGTTTTTGCCTGTCACCGCAATCTATATTGTCTTCCCAGTCGCATTGTTCTTTATATTGATTATATAATTGATTATTCGGACAATACATTTCTTTTGGTTTTCCACTTTGACATTCATAATATACATTACATTTCTCGTGAGCTATTAGTACTCCATCAGAACCTTCGCGAGCACAAATTTTAAGAGCTTCTGCAGGATCGCAATTGGCTCCATCGTATTGTTCATTTTCGTTCGGCTCAAAAGTTAGCCTGTCTCCACAATCAACAGAGTGCTGATAATCACATTGTTGCTTTTCGATACTGAAGTAAAGATCGGCAGCACACTTATGTTCGACTAGATTTCCATGGTTGCATTGATAGAATTTGTTACAATTTTTATGTGGTTGAAGCTTTTCAACTCTGTAGTCCAATGGGCAGCCGTTCTCATTGAGTTGTATATGTTTTCCAAGAACCACAGCTATTGCGCACGCCACGTATATGGCTGCGACTGAAATAAAAAAAATCTGTTTTTAATTATTTATACATAATTATATAAATAATAATAATACATAGATAATTATATATATTGCATAGATTTTCAAACTTTATGTTTTAGAGAGCCCAAAAATTTGTTTGTGAATTATGTCTGGGTGTCTTATACTTGAATAAATTTAAAAAACAATATTAAAAGTTCAATAAACTTAATTAAAATATATTGTATATTTAAAAAAATCGAAGTTATTACGATTAAAGTTAAAGTAGTAAATTTTTTATCACCCTGGTCATTAGTCATGTTCTAAAATTTCATTTAATTTAATTGTGTAGTAAAAGTAACGCTCTTTAAATTGATCATTTTTTAAAGGTTCGGATTTTTAAACGGTTTCAACATAAACGTTTAAGTATTCTAAGATATCTAACATACCTTTCATTGTAATGTCGCGAAAATTTCACAGTTCCAATTATTCACAATGCACTCTCGCTTGTTACTCGAATACAAATTATTAATTTATTAACACAGCATGTATTTATAGAACTAGATAATCTGATTGTTTGGGTGACATCAACTTTTATCGTGAATTTTGCAATCAGATTTACATTCGATAAACAATTAATTGATACAAATTAACCATTTGAAGATTGCCATGAGATTATAGAGAATGCATTTCTTAGTATTTTGAGTTAAATATAATATAGTGTAACTACTTCTTAAGGTTGTAATTTATAAAATTAATAAAATAATATGAATAATACATTACCAATGAATAACTCTTAAATCAGAACAGACCACGAATTTTCTTCCCGCCCTTTTGTCAGCTTCTAGTCGTCCACAGATATATAAAAAATAAAGTGTTAATGGATAGGTCTTTAAAAATGAAATACAGGTCTCTAAAGTGGGTTTTTGCTAAATTAAATATTTTACGTGATATTATAACTTCTATAGTCTTTAAAATGTCATACCGCGCGACAGTGTTAGTTTTGATTGCAGACATAATTTCTTATACTCGTAACAGATAGATTAGACAAATTGCCAAAAAATCCCCTTACATAGTTTATATTATTACTAGCGACCCGCCCCGGCTTCGCACGGGTGCAATGCTGATAAAAACCTTCCTCATGAGTTACTCTATCTATTAAAAAAAACCGCATCAAAATCCGTTGCGTAGTTTTAAAGATTTGAGCGTTCATAGGGACATACAACATGACACATGACAGAAAAAGCGACTTTGTTTTATACTATGTAGTGATAATAGAATTATGATTCTTAAGTGAAACATCAATGACCTGTAAAAATTGATATTTCAATTAAATTACTGTTAAATTTCCTATATCATGTCCAAATATGAATTCAAATAATTGGATAAGGATGATATCTATTTAATATTTTAAAAGCTTATAATCTCATAGAGTTACTATTTGTTTTTAGCCGACTTCCAAAAAAGGAGAGCATTCTCAATTTTACCGTATGTTCCAGCATATCTCTGGCATTTATAGTTCGATTGTTTCGTAATGGAAAGAGTAGTGTCCTTGTGGTTCTATGAACATTTGGTTAAAGTCTGATTATATCCACGTGGAATATATTACAAGGAATTCCTCGAAAGTCAACAGAATGAGCTCTGCGGTTAATTTATAATGATGTATATACCCAGTTAGCTCTGGCTCTTAGACTGAATTATGACTAGCTCTGATGTGGTGAGTTAAGATCACCAAAAATGGAGAAATAAAAAAAATATAATAAAAATTGCAAACGTTTAAAAAGATTTTCATAATGTTCTTTGGAAATAGGATTGATCGAAATCTCGAGAACCGCTGGCGGAAAGCTTATTAAAAATAAATAATAATGGAGTTAGCATGATAATAAAAAAAGACCGTGATGTTAATGTTATCGCCTTTACGTTATAACTAAAGCTGGTTAAGAAAAAAATTATGTCTGCATATTTCGTGCTCATATTTGAAATTGTGAACATTTGTTTTCTTTTTCTAACATATCTAACTTTCTTTATTTTATTTATCCCAAATAACTGAATATATATACATTCCCTTAATAGAAAATAATAAACACCCAAGGATTTTGTTTAGATTTTTTTAAAATTAATTTGAATGATTGCCTGAGAGTCATTATGTAAATTACAAAGTATTGGCAAGTGGTAGACATCGCTAAGTTCCACGTAGGATCGAGTGGTTAAAAAAAATTATCAACTTTCAAAAAGCACAAAATTAAGTATTATCAGTATTCTTTCCGTGGGGTTACAATACGTGTGTCGCCACACCTTTTCTATCCGTAGGTGTCGTAAGAGCCGACAGGGTAATTTTGCTGCTTAACATCTTCAGTAATAAAAGAGTGGAAGCCGAGCATTAAGCAGTAAGTGAAATCAATAAAAAATAATTTTTTTTTGCAAAATCTTGTTAAATTGAAAATAGATAAAGGCACCGACTTTGTATAGATTTCAACAAAAATGATATAAAAAAGTTATTTTCTACTTTTTAGAGCGAGGAAGTTGGTTCTATTTTTTGGCGAAAATTTTTATTTATCACTTTTTAGTGTCCTGTGAAGGGTAATCACATTATCTAGTCACGATTCAGTTGTTATATACATCATTAAATCTTAACCGCAGAGCTTATTCCGTTGATTTTCGAGGAGTTCCGGGAATATCTTCCACATGGATGATCAGACCTATACCAATTTTTATGGGACCACACTTGAACTCTACTCTTTCGAATGCAAAAAGAATTTTTCAAATCGGTTCATAAACGCCGGAGATATGCGGTAACATACATAAAAAAAATAACGGTCGAATTGATAACCTCCTCCTTTTTTTTCAAAGTCGGTTAATAAGAATTTATGCATTTGCATACAATCTGTATGAAAATAAAATTTAATAACGTTGCACCCCTGATTCATGCAAATTTCCATAGAAATTGCGTTTTAATAGTCCTTCTGAAAACAATAATGTTGCAACAGTATCACTTGATAATACATGAAAAACAAAAAAATGCTTTTTAGATAAAGATCTGTGAGCGTATCAGTGTATATGCAGAAATGAAGACAACAGTCGATCGATAACAATCTCAACCTCAGTAAGAAAGAGCAATGAAATTAATAATGATGAAATTACTGGAATATATATTGCAACGAGTAAATGTTTTAATTCCAAATGATAAACAGCTTTTGTCGGTAAATCGTGAATCGCGTAAATCCGCCAAGATTTATCCGGTAATTTAGTTAAGGATTGTAAAGATTGTTATATTTCTCAGATTGTATATTAAGTTTACATTTGTATTGTTTAAATTTGTAAATCATTGTACTGCGGTCAGCGAGGTGAATATGAAAATATAGAAATGGGTATTCTTTTGCTGTAATATATTTTATTATAAATTACAAGTTTCCAAAAATCATACAGTCTTCAACATTAAGTGTTAAACCGTTTTGCATCAAAACAAATATCCAACCGTATTAACATTATATTGCAGACTTTTAATTAGCCTGCTACTAATGTAGCAATGCACATGAAGTGGGAAAGAAAATGTTAAAAAATTAATAACGATACAAATACGAATATTTATTTCCACTTTGTGCTTTGGATAGGTATTTGTTTTACAGCCGTTTTCAATATTCTATACATCCCTTGTTTTGCTTCCTAAACTCAGACAAATCTATCTATTTGCACTAACTTGGATTTCAATATCCTATCGACAGAGCCTTTGCTATGAGTTTTGTCTATCTAACGTCATATTATGTGAGATAACAATCTATCCATAATCTTTAATGTATTATTGAAAGCGGCCGTGAAAGTAATTCAAAATCCTTCGATTGTTAGATAATTCTGTAGTGTAAATGGTAAAAGGAGCTTTGAAGGTAATTAAATTTCTATGCTCTACATAGTTTATCTCTAAATCTTTATTTGCTCAATTTCTTTTTCATTTTGGATTGGATCAATTAACTCATGATTCAACTTGAATGAACTGAACGTCAATCGATTCAATAAAATACCAAGCTAATTCATGGTTTTATTGAATTTTATCTTATCTACATAACAGACGAGTGAACGCAAGTAACAATCAACATAAATTATTTTATTATTTACTACCGCAACGAAACGTAGAAGTTTATTGATGTAGTTTTATTGATACTAAATATTAGTATACATACTGCTTATTGTTGTTTGTTTCTTACACAAAATATTTCGTTTTATGTTTGTTTTTGTTTGGACGCTGGATGTTTGTTACTCTTTCACGCAAAAACTACTGCACCGATTATGATGAAATTTGGTATACATACAGGTAAGGGTTCAGAATAACATATAGGCTACTTTTAATCCCGGAGTTGCCACGGGATCAGACGTTACGCGGGTGAAACCGCGGGGCGCGGCTAGTTAATTTACATAAATTGCGGGCTGGTTTTCAAGTCAGATATAGGGAAACGAGCATGCATTGCATCTGATATTAAGTGACTTCTGCAGCCCTGTGACACCATAATAACTTTTAGCAAATTAATAGAACCTACTTGTTAAGCCTAGACAATCTACACAAAAGTACAGCGATGCCCCCCAAGACGATTCCTAGCATCGGTGTCGCAATGCAGCACATCTGTGGATCATACAAAGAACCGTAGGGCAAGCACGAAAAAATATCGAATCTGTCACGTAAATGTTTCGAGGCCTCGATACGATTGCGGAGTAAGATGACAGTCCGTAGCACGAAGCACCTTCGAGCGGCTAACGTGAGCTCGATACGAATACATTAGTGACGTCACGCAAATACGTGACGGAGTGAATGAAGGGAACGTTCGAAAACCAAATAAAATGGTGAATGATTTTTACTTTTGTTTAAAATGTTTATAAATCGGAATATAAATAATGGAATATCCTTTAAATGAAAATATTAGTAAGTATGACTTAGTTACGTGATATATTAAAAACACTTAAGCCTAAAAGAAATTAATTCATTTTGTAGTTTATGTAGGTATAGATATCTTATGGTTTTTGAACAAAGCAATTGACGTTGATGACGCCAAGCCAAGGTCAAGTTTGTTTATGTTTTGAATGTTACATTGATAAATTTTATAATTGATAAAATATGAAAATTAGTAATTTGCAACATAATAATTCAAATAATTAACTATGTATTATAAAAATAAAAATAGTGTTATAAATTACAATCTTAGTAATGTGTAATTCAATTTGTATTTCAGAAATGGTCGCAATTTTATACAAATGAAGTGGAAGGAATTTAATAATAAATGTTATGTTTGTTAATCAATGTTTGAAATGATATTACTCAAAATGTGGAGTTATTTTAAAGATAACTGAAAAGAAAGTGTGCCACAATTAATTTATTTTTATTTTGTGATATAATAAAAAATAATTTAAAAAAATGACGAGTATTTACTTCTAATAATTGGTATTTTGAATTTGTTTATTCCAAAGATCCTTTATTTTCAAGTTCAATTGCGGAAAAAAAATTGTTTTAAGTGAACACATGTTTTAATAGTAATTTGAAAAAAAATATAACACAAAAGTGTATGTTCGTATAGCGGCGGTTTTGCATTGTGAATAATTAATTTATCCTTTAAATAACTTAGTAAAAATATTCTAAAAAGAAAGAGGAATTGCTAAAATAACACAAACTAATTACTATCATACATTAAATACTTTAAAAATTATAATTTAATATGTTACGAAACTTTTCTCACTGACTAATTTTAAGTGAATAAAATTCGATAGCCAGCCTTCGACATTTACATTAACGTACGTCAAAAACAATGTTCGTGCTGTCAACTTTCGACTGTGACGATACGAATACGATACGAAAGTCATTAGAATGGTTCGTGCTATCAAATTTAGTTCTTTTTACGCACGGTAGGGGCGCTTTTCAAATCTCATACAAATTTGTCTCGAAACCGTTACGATTACATTACCGTAGGTTTTTCGTGCTCGCCCCACCGATCCTTAACCATCCCCGGGCCCGCAGGTGGTTCAAGCGTCTCAGCGTCTCTTCATTTTCGGTTCTGACTTCGACCGGGAGTCACTTAATTAAGTTTAGCCCGTAATATTAATTGTAGTATTTCCTTCTGTGATTTTTTTATTAAGTAAACTTAGGCTTTTTGTGATTCGGTCAATTTAAGTTACTTCTTCAAACTAAAAAGAAACTGGTTTTTATAAATTTACTAGATTTTGCAACGACTTCGAGTCGATATCTAAACTAAAATAAAAGTGTCTATTTTTTGGCATACGTTTATTCTATTTTTTGTGACTATTACCTCTATTTTTTATGCAAATTAAGTGAACGTTTGGCCACAGTTACGCCCGATGGTAAGCGTTAACGTGTCTTATGATCGAGCACGTTCACCTTCTTGGTATTTATGCATCTTACTTAATGAGATAGCAAAACGCAGAATTGGCTTCCAACACCCGCTCAGCTCACATGACATTATGATTTCTGGATTCAAACAACTGATTGATGAATTAAGAAATCTTGGGTAAATCTGGAAAAATAAAATTTTCGCAGGTTTCTTTCGATTTCTCGATGTTTTTCCTTTAAATTAAAAAAAGTATGAAAATCGGTCAGTAAATACGAGTTCAGCGCGTACATACATAAAAAAAACATATATATTTAAAGTCAAATTGACACAACCAGGTGGTCATACATTTATCATATTGTATAGTTATGATTGATAACGCGCTTATCTATAAAACAATTAATTTTAAATATACATTTTCTGAAAAAGAACCGATTTAAACCTACGATATAAATCATTTCATCGATAATAATCAATATGCGATGTATATCTAATAATATATCCACATTTCTCGTTCTTGATGGAACATCCGTGTTACATGGACATGAGGAAGAGGAAAACTTTTAACATTTATTATTTAGATGCAATATAATATTTTATTTTTTATGTTTTTGTGCATTAGGTATATACAGAGTGAGGTTTTCGAATGAACTAGGGCTAATTAATTATTAATTATAAATATATTCCGGGACATTTAACACTACGCCATCTAGTCCCGAACTAACTTATATGATAATTTTGAAAAAATGTGTAAAGATACACGAACTTCTGATTTTGCAAATAAATAAAACTGTATAATAATTAATAATGTTATAATGATCAAAACTTACGAAACGAAAATTTTGTTCCTTTAAACTTAATCTTAGAGAATACTCAAGAGAAGTTTATTCAGTAAGCTAAAATTGTCTTTTTTTAAAAACATAATTATATGATCTACCCGTCCTCTATCGTCTTATATGTATTTAAAAGATAATTAAATTGGTATTACATATACTTTAGTATAAAAATAAACATATGATAAAATTATCCTTATATCATTTGAGCCTTAAATCTAATATGATTGTGTAATTAGAGATAATCAATCACTGCAAATAATGCAGCGTAAGCATGTCATACGCAGGGCTGCTATATGCAGTAGGTACCAATCCGGAAAATTCAATGATTCGGATGGTTACTTGATCAATACGCTCTGATAAAAATCAAGCAATGAAGTAAGTGATATTCAAAGCTCTACAGTAAATATTTAGGGATATTTTAAATTTATTGAAGTGCTCATAAAAAGAGACGACTCTCTCACTGTATATTTCTTGTACGTGGCGTTAAGGTTCATAATATGGCGGATTATGCGGCGGCGACGTTATGTCACTACAGAAAAATATATGATTGCATATTAAGTAAAAGTCCCTCGGGTTTCGAGATTTTATAACCTTGGTAATCTCAATGAAACAGGCAAGGTTTTTCTTAATTTGGCACTCGGGCAAAAGAATATATCACATATTCTTCTTTTACACCCTAAACTAACCTAAGATTAGGAAAAAATAAGCAAAACATGAAGTTCGAGATCTCATTTAAAGAAAATATGAATGAAATCGGATATGATTTCAAAAACAGCCTTAAAAAATCCACCATCTGCAATCTTGGCACGAAAATTATAAAGTTGAAAAAATCTCACGTGATATCTTATTATATTTACGACATCGATGCTTGATGTTGAGTTCAATTGTCAATCAAAATAAATCGCATCATTATTTGGCAACCCGTATTATACAGCACTTTATTGCTATTGATATGCGGTGTGATAACTGATATTCGTGACGAATTACATATTATTTATTTATTTCAATAAAATTAGAAATAAATTCCCTCATTTACTTGTAAAAATTAAAAAAAAATGTTTATATCGCAGCCCAGCCATCTATTTTAACTCGGTATTCAATTATATAGCGTAGGTAGCTTATTAATTAAACGACGCCATTCAACGAACGGCCTGAAAGTATTTAGCCATTCAATCAAACAGGTACATTTAACTTGCTTAAAAATATCATCGAAACGTAAGTACGTAATTTATGCAAATAGAATTTTAAAATTAACGCATTCAATTTCTGCCCCGGTAAATATTGGTTTCATTTTTAAATTCAGTGATTACAAATATTTTCGACAATAAAAAAACAAATTTAGAAAGAAACGAAGAAAGATTTCGAACAATTTATTTTGCCTTATCGTAGGTATTCGTGGTTTTTATTTTGGCCCTGAAGGCCTATTTCATTCCCCAAATAATTTTTTTTGTTTACTATTTCGACCCTGGTGAAAAAGATAAATCCTGAAGGCGAAGGTTAACTTGTTGGTGACAAGTTTAGTGGCAATTGAATCCAACATTAGACAGAAAAGGATTTTGCATTTTTATATCCAGAAATTATACATATGTATATATTAATATTACGTAACATTATAAATATATCACCTTTTACAAAGAGACTTTACAGATGTCGCGAAAATAATTTGCTCATTAAATATAAGGTAAAATAACAATATTTTGTAATAATATACCAACAATTACAATAAGGATAGATTAATATGAATAACTACAAAAATAAATTCATTTAAACAATATTAACGACCTGCCGCGCATAATAATTAATAAGAATACTTTAAAATTTTAAATCTTCGTCTTGTATTACTCTATCTGTCTATTTAAAAAAATCATCAAATCCATTGTGTAGTTGAAACGATCTAAGGAAATATAGGGACAGGTAGCGGAAAGCGGCATTGTTTTATCCTATGTAGTGAAGGCACTTATGGATGTTAGTTTTATTGTTAAGGAACCAGATCTGTTATATTTAAACTTGAAGTAGTGCATAGCTTTGGTACGTATTGGACCGTGGAATTTACTCTGGTGCTCCTAAACAAAAAGAAGAATTTTTCTAGAACCTAGGCTACTTAAGTTCAAGATCTACTGCAATATGGAGCACTCAGAGAGAAAACTGAAACTACCTGCAATTTTTTAGTTTTCTTGATGTTGATTAAGGACGAAAATTCCCATATTGCCCTTTACTTTTAATGTTGTTAGAGTATGTTTTTATTCATTTATACCTCTTTGCTTTACATTAATGGTAGGCGTTTAAAAACATTAACCCATTATCAGCAAAGTTTGCAAAATTATAGCATACATTTCACTTTGGGTTGCACTGACGTTTTACAATATTGATTTCATTTTTCAGTGCATGAATGCTGTATACAAGTTTGGCGCGAAAGTTACGTAAAACGAAACGTGAGCGCCTACACGTCAGCGACCGCCGTCAGAGCCGGGGTGCGGACTGCGGAGGCAGACGTCACGCGCTGACGTCAGGCGCGCTCATGGCCGTCTCTCGGGCCAGTGATAAACGCACCTCGGCCACGGGACCCTGTCAGACATGCTGCGCGCTTGAATTACCGCCGAAAACCCACAGCTGCCTAATGCATCTTTGCCTGTCACCAACACAACACAAGTGAGCTTTTGTGCAAGGAATGTTTTTGTGATCGGTGCTAGTGCGAGATTTAACATGACCTCGATGGCCTGTTACAGATGTCAGCCGTCACCGCACGAGGAGCGGCGGTTTTATCACATTTTAGAAAATGACTGAAGGTCCCCGACAGCAACATGAGAAGCCGGTGAGTGTTCGTCGCATAATAAATATTGCGTGGTGATTCGCGCGTTTCGAACGCGAGCGGAGTATGTTAACAGACCGGAATGTACATAAATATGATTTGAAAACTACATTGCAACTTGTGCTGACAAACAGCGCCTAAATTTGAATTCATATTTACATTTTCCTTATCAACACAATTTGTAGTCAATACACACATTTGATATCCAAGTCGATGGATGACGCCCATTTAAAGTGAATTTAACTAAGCAATTTGTTGTTATGAACGCCTAAGTCGCATACCAAATATAACTGGTTCCGATACGAAATGTCTTATCAAACACCTGCTAAAGATATTATGCAGCTTAGAACACTTCCTCATAATTAATACTATCAACTTATCGCTTCTAATTATGCGAGAATTTTTTCTATTACTGTGTTCACTAACCATGACCAAAATGATTATAAATGAAGCAAAAACTTTTTTATTGGAAAAGGTTTTAAACTTATTCATAATATATGCAAAATTTACAGTCAGCACGTATAAAATTACGGATATAAGAAGAAGACTCTACATTGCATGACCGCGAGAGCATTTCCTGCCTATATTATTATACCTACAACAATATATTATGAGAGATGAATTCAAGAAGCGGTCTGTATTATCTTAATACTGGCTTACATATATTTGTGCTACATTTAGATACACTAGTTATTAGTAAAAAGTGTCAATGTCTCAACAATAAACACTTAAGATAGCAACGGACAGCTACAGGCATAAGTTATTGAAGTTTTACATTTTTTTATAAGCTTTACTTCATGAATGACGTTGATATGATTTATTTTTAATTGAAATAAACCTCTTGCACAAGACTAACGCTTTAACAGAATACCTACTTCAGTAAAAGTGGTCCACAGCCAAGAAAATGTGGGAATCCCCTGCCCTAGAGGGTAACGCCGTATGCGACTTGTCACTTCCTTATTGAAATTATTTTGCGAAGCAACACATAGCTTCATATTGAATATAAAACATTGATATAAATACTGTAGTCATATGAATGTATGTCAACTTCGGTCTCTAAACAAGTCAGCGTTAGTAACAACGTCATACAGGGGCTCGTCTGGCCTTCCTACGATAACGTAGCGGCCGCGAGATGACCAAGCAGAATCTACTTCTCGGAGATAATGACGGAAAATACAGAACGAATTGCAAAACATTAAAGGCCTTGTAGGACAATATTCCATACATGCAATGACAATCTTTTCTGTACCAAAATACACAATTTAACAATAAAAATATTGTTTGTTTTCACGCACAATTATTTTATGCCTTATTGTAAATAATTTACATAGTTACACCCTCCATAGCTTATCCGCTTTGTGTCATTTACTATGGTGCAAATTAGTTAACAGTTACATGTTAACATGGACGTTTTTAATTCAGTAGTAGGTAAATTTGTACGACATAAATTGTATAAAAGATCAATTGAGAATCTAAAAAGACTTTTGGGAAGTTGGTACAAAAATAAGGTTGTTGGATAATGATGTCAAACTAAAGGAAAGGAAACATTTTGTGTGTCTATGTGTATGTTTGCAATGTTTTACACGAACTACTGGACCGATTTAAAAAATCTTGCACCATTAGAAAGCTGTATCTTCGCTGAGTGACATAGGCTATATAATATTATGCTACCGCCGCTCGCAAAAGCTAGTAATGTAATATCTTAGTAATGTATTAATATTTTACGAATTTCTCTGTATACTACATTTTATAAACAAATCACCAAGGTTCGCATGTAATTTTATGAAAGCATGACAACACGTGATGCATGCAGACCACATAAGCGCTACATGAATATTAAAAGAATCTAGCCTCCGTGAGATCATGTAGGTATAAAGATTACAATCAAATGCTAATTGCAGCTCGTAAAGGGTATTCATTAACTTTATTTACGTTATTAAATGTATATTTTTACGTAAAATTTACTATAGCTCTTGCAAAAATGTATTACTTAACTAGCTTTCCGCCCGCGGCTTAGCTCGCGTGGACGCGGCAATTCGAATTTT
The DNA here is from genome assembly GCA_001586405.1 of Phoebis sennae. Taxonomy (NCBI): domain Eukaryota; kingdom Metazoa; phylum Arthropoda; class Insecta; order Lepidoptera; family Pieridae; genus Phoebis; species Phoebis sennae. Next base: position 555,639 of record LQNK01000069.1, on the reverse strand, counting down.
TCTCGCCGCAAAAACCATGCTTGAACTTCAACGAACATTAAAAAAAAGAATTGTCCAAATTGGTCCAGTCGTTGTTGAGTTATGCGCTTACCAACACATTTTGCAATTCATTGTTATATATAATAAGAAGATTACTGGCGCTGGCACGCTGAATGCGCAAATTGAGTTTTGCCCTTCAGCCAGTTTCCTAATCTTCGGCTTTAAGCCCTTAGAAGTATTTTAATATTTTCTGCTTCAAAGCCTGTCCTCCGTCCTCCTGATTTACCGCTGTATGCTCAAAAGTAATAAATTAAGTTATTTTAAAGATTATCAAAATACCATACTTGCTGAATGATATCATCCCCAAACCGATAGTAATAGTTAAAGATATCATAACTACTTACAATAGAACACAAATCTTATCTTAATTATCGTTGCGATGCCATGTGGAAGTATAAATGGAGGCCGCCCATTAGGGTATGTAATAAAATATGAAACAATACCATTATGATGCTACGATCGTCTCCATACTAGACATTGCCAACTTATTACGCGCTAAATATTGCCTAAATTTGTGTATTGCAAATATCCTTTGTCTTAAAAGATCCTTGAATGTTTGAAGTGAGGTACATATTGTGTGGAATAGGAAAGGTAAAAAGTAATTGGAAAAACATATTACTTCACTATTGAAGATGTAAAATTACTGTTCTTTTTCTTCTATGGTCATTGCTTGAAAAAATTAAGAGTACCAGTGTATTTTCTTGAGTATGTGAACGGTCGGACTGACGCTGGCTATCGTAATGTGCCTAATAGGTTATAATTTACATTAATTATGTATAAAAATACGTACATAAAGGGTAAATCTCTTCAGGAACCAATTTAGTTTAAAATTATATAACGTAGTGATTTAAACTGGCCAGATCTAGAATAAAATAATATTTTTAATATAGTAAAATAGACTCTGAATAAAAAATTAAACCATCGGGTTTGGTACATAATGCCGCTAATATTAATCTCTTTTATTTTTATCAGTAATTAATTCTTACGCGTATTCGGTGCTTTTTCAAACATTTAATATAGGTTTTTTGCGTTTATGTTTTTTTTTTCAATGTTTTAGTGTTCTGTAGACTTACTACTACAGTATATAGCAAATACTGTTATTTGCCATATACTTAAGATTTCATTTTATATCGTTTTTCACCATAAATAAGCTAAAATAGCGATTGGAAACGTGTTTAGCGTTTTTCGTGTTATCGTAAAACACATTATCAAATTTTATTTTGAGTAGTTATTAAAATTTTATTATGTACACTTACTAAATAAATATATGAAGTCTCATGATGTATTGAAAGATATGTGATATTTCGAACAGTTATTGAAAACTTTACTCTACAAAAAAGGCAATTCGTTTTAACAGAACAATTTATAGGGAGTCTTATGGGTAATGTAAGTAGAGTCTTGTAAGAGTTTATCTAGAACTCTTGCGGGGACTGTATACTCTCGTTCGAGTGCACTGGATATGTCTCAAATAAATAATTATGAACAAACGACAGTCCGAGGCGAGCGAAAACTACAATATACACTCTATCACTCGCTCTTCCTCGTGCTGTCTTAGGAAGAGTGTACAACCGCCGTAAGAGTTCTAGATAAAAAAAGGTGTTATATTTTCATTACCCTTTGAGAGGCTACTATTTTAACTGTGTTTCATTAAATAACATAACTATGCTCTTATAACATGGTAATAATTAAAACGAGAAATACAATATAAAATGCTGGTATTATAATTAATTATACTTAATTGTAAATTAAGGAAAATATAATAATTTTAGATTTTAGTATCTCGGAGGTACGTCATTTATAATCTTTTATTTTTTACTTTAAAACATCGTAAGAAACACAAATGTATGTCATCACATTTACTCAAACGTAATTTTTGGAGAAAATTGCTACGTGGGCGGCGGACTTCGCTGAATTCTTATAATGAAACAAAAACGGTTTACATTTTGGTTGTGGCAAGCATACAAGGAATCACCTGAACTGCTAACCAATTATAAAAGAAAGTGTTCGTTTTAGTAAAATTATATAGGAATAAAGGAATTTAAGAGTGAGACAAAAAGTATTATTAGTATAATTTTCTACTGTCTGGTTGTTAAATAATCTATAGTACTTATATGAATTTACAAAAAAAAATAATGTTTATCAGTTATCTAGTGTCCATAGTACAAGCTTGCTTAGTTTGGGACTAGATGGCGTAGTGTTAATTGGCCCTGAATATTTATTTATTTGGATGCTGTCCAGTCAAACTGCACAATAGACCCTGATATACTACTGATAAGTGGTTGAAATGAGGTTATGAGAACTAACAATTATACCAAGAGTAAGCTTTTTCTTTCTCGGATTTTTAACTACCCTCATTGAGAGCATGTCACGAATATTTATGACTTCCTGAAAGTAAAGATACTGCAACAACAGCCATATTATAATTATCGTCGTAACAACTTTATACATAAATGAATAAATCTGTGATTTATTACTATCATTACTTGGCAATAAACAGGAATCCATAACATTTCTCTCTCCCCACATTCGTGACTTGCCAAAAATGTACGCTCGTTGTCGTTATGTAAAAATTAAATGGCATTTAGTTTGTTTTTAATAAATAAATTGAATTACTATAGAATAGTAGAACAATAAAGATACCTATAGGAAATATGGTACATATTGCATATTATTATAGCGTGGGAAGTAGAGTTCGTAGTGAATAATATTTGACATTAGAGGTTGTGTTCATCTAAGCGTTAGGCAACGATCGTCTAGATTCTAGAATCAATTAATGAATTAACCAAAATATGCACGATTGAAGATACTTTATTTATTTAGTTTAGTTATAGTGCTGAAGTGAAATATAGGAAGAGATAACCGGCAATTTCGTCAGGCAGAACAGGTTTCTAAAAAATGTAAAGGTTGTTAACTCTCATAACAGAAAAACATTGTAAAACAAACAGTTTCCTTTATTATGAACTCGATGCTGTGCAACTAGAAAAGCATTGATTGATGTTATTACATATTGTTATTCATTTTTTTAACTGCGTATTCCTTTAAAAGGTATACTCAATATTTTTAACGAAAACATTGAATATGCCCTTTAAAGGATACATTTTTCATTTATGTCAATATCGGTCTCGAGTGTCATTTTAGTTCAATAGTTATCCGGTATTAACCTTTTTATAATACATATGTGTAAATAAACAATAAAATTTAAAGCTAGAAAATGAGAACATAAACATTTTATTATTTTAAAAAATGCTTTCAAACATAATTCTATGATAACACACTTTGGCACATTGCGGATATTATAAGTTACAGTTAACCTCTTATTTTATTGCTTGTATCCATAGGATATTCCTATAGGTTAACTGTAACTTGTACGAATTCAAAAATTATATAGGTATTTTGTTACAGAAAATCAATTTTTAAAGCAATATTTCACTGGATTTTAAAAGGACTTTAAAAATAATCTGAATAAGTAAATATTTCAATTTGAGACGTGGACATTTATATTTCAACATTCACCATGAAATAGGTTACAATAATTTCAATTCATCATATTTATTGTAATTTGAATAGGTATTGCAAGTTTCCGGATGCATTTTAAAATATTATAATTAACTATATTAATTTGATACTGTAATAAAAACATACCAGTGTATCATAGTTCATCAGTTCAGTCATTATTTAATTGTGTATAAACCAGTATTTTCTGAAATGTAAGCATTGATAATAGTGTTATTTAATTTTGATAATAGCGTCTTTTAGCATGAGTAGTATCCGTGGCTTAAATCCACGCTAGTGTAAGTAAGCAAATAATACGGACAGATTGATTTAA
>LQNK01000069.1:536040-549254 GCA_001586405.1 Phoebis sennae | reverse complement strand
CAAAATGGTATAAAACTTATGGTTTTGTCCTATAGCAAAAAAATATTGCAATTTGAAATCGATTTGGGACCTATTTTAATGATACGTCCAGGATGATACTTAGTATAAAATGTTATTTTTTTACATGAAAAATAAAATTAAATGTTATAATTGGTCAATATTAATAAAAATTCATAATCTGTAATGTGAAATATTCTGTATAAATGCATATTTTCATAAATTTTAAATAGAACCGAAATTGTACTATACCGTTGAGAATCTTGGATTTTACATGATGTGCCACATTCTACCATGTAAATAGTTGGCAATTTGAATTCAGCTCCCATTACACCTATCACCAGTTCGATTGACAAATAATTGTGGACCCGGAAATCTCACGCGAGGTTGGTTAGTCTTTGAAAAGTTTGGCCACCATAGCTAAAATTTGGCACAAAAGTAATTGTTTTACTTTTAAATTTATTTTAAATTAAAAAAATTATGTTTTCAAAGATAAGTATAAGTAAGAATATTGAAGAAATGAGAGAATATTGTAATGGCATACGATAAAAGTGGACATTAAATTTCATAAAGGTTTATGCATTTATACACAATACATCACACAACAAATTATGAATTCTTATTAATATTGACGAATAATAATATTTAATTTTATTTTTCATGTAAAAAAATAACATTTCATACTAAGTATCATCCTGGACGTATCATTAAAATAGGTCCCAAATCGATTTCAAATTGCAATATTTTTTTTTGCTATAGGACAAAACCATAAGTATTATACCATTTTGAAATTGGTATTAAATACAGAAGTTTTTAAGTTCACTGACCGTCTCAGTGTAGTACATTTTTTTTAAACCACAGTCTATCAAATCTGACCTCAAAATTTTACTCTATACTAAATCTGAAATAAATATTTTTTTTCTTCCGTTGTCTGATATTTCTATTAATATCTAATGCATGTACCCAAGAAAGCAACTCATAAAGACAACTTAGTAAAAAAATTATGAAAAACAAATAAGAATTACGGCCACAGTAATATAAAACATTGGGCGAGGTCAACATTTTTGAAAAAACTACAAAATCCTCAATATCTCAAAAACAGTGATATTTTCGTATGACCTATATTAGGTTTTTTTGATAGATTATTAGCTCAGCTATCATCCCCCAAGAGATGCTTCACTCATTACGGGACACCCTGTATATGGAATATCCTATGGATACAAGCAATAAAATAAGAGGTTAACTGTAACTTGTACGAATTCAAAAATTATATAGGTATTTTGTTACAGAAAATCAATTTTTGAAGCAATATTTCACTGCATTGTAAAAGGACTTTGAAAATAATCTGAATAAGTAAATATTTCCATTTGAGACGTGTACATTTATATTTCAACATTCACCATGAAATAGGTTACAATAATTTCAATTCAGCATATTTATTGTAATTTGAATAGGTATTGCAAGTTTCCGGACGCATTTTAAAATATTATAATTAACTATATTAATTTGATACTGTAATAAAAACATACCAGTGTATCATAGTTCATCAGTTCCGTCATTATTTAATTGTGTATAAACCAGTATTTTCTGAAATGTAATATTTGATAATAATGTTATTTAATTTTGATAATAGCGTATTTTAGCATGAGTGGTATTCGTGGCTAAAGTCTACGTTAGTGTAAGTAAGCAAAAAATACGGACAGATTGATTTAATTTTAACACAATTCTTATTTTTCGGTCTTACTCGATCATACAAGGTAATACTCAATCCAAACGTCGAGGTTTTTTTTGGAACTTGTCAAAACTCGGATAAAGATACCCCGACGTAGAGAGCAATACTAACCTTTACCACAGGGCACCTAAATCCTAATATGCAAGACTGCCTTTACTCCTATGATAAATAGAGTTTGTGTGCATATTTGAATAAATAACATGTTTTGTTTAAATTCTTTAAACTGTTCGTTTAAATATAATAGTTTTTTTAATATTTTTGCAAAAGCTTAATTTTTGTTCGCAATTCAAATTAGAACAATCTTTTAAGAATTTGTAAAAAAAAATTCTAATAACTCATAGTGTGGACCTGCACTCTGCTCAATTATCATAATATATATCTTGAAGTAGGTATTATTTATATATTTATTTATTTATTCCCATTTTTGTTCAAAACTTCACAAATATGTAATATACTGTAGCTTTGTCACTTCGAGTTAAAAGAGCATACACATTAAGACCTCATTCATTTAGACATTTAAAAAGATACGAGTTCATTACTCTCAAACTCGAATGCATAACATGGCAGAAGTTTGACATTACTTTGCAACGAAATATGCCATTCGGTTAAATAGAAATTTTTTGTTCAAACACAAACTTTATTGCTTTGTGTTGCGAAGATTACGTTGTTCTGTGCAATAAATTATGTTACATATAGTAAGTAGGTAAGAATATTATAAAGGTAGATTTGTTCGATGAAAATATGCACTTTAACGGTCCATTTGAACACTACTATTCGTTACATAACATTTCGCGCATAACAACTTCTATTATTTCATTTTATCGCAAGAATAATTTAATTTCACACCGAGTTCCATTCACGGCCAAGGCCAGTTGTAGGCAAACTTGTGACGCAGCCTAATATCTTGCTTTATTTCATTGGTATTCTGAGGATGTATTAAAATTAAATTTTACTTTCTCTGAGTTAAAGTATCGATTGCTTTTTTATTTAAGTACTTCTTTTTTAACATGATAAACTTAAGAACGATTATTTGACTAAAGTGTTCATAGCACAAATATATTACTTTTTTTGCGTAATTAAAATTAGGTAAAAAATAAGGTTGTTACGAATATTCGCAATTATAAACAAGCAGGCGAGCGTATTCAATGCCCTCGTAATTAATTACTTAGCTGCGTACGAAATAATACATATTTAAGTGTTATGAACAGCTGAATTGATAAGTTATAATGTGAATATATTTATCACGTGTGCCGATACGATGTTATAGATGTGTGTACGAGTGTGGCTGGAGGTAGGGCACGCGTGCGAGCCGCGGCGGACGGCGTCGGGGCGCGCGCTCGCACTCGACTGGCGCGTGTGGGTGCGGGGCGCGCGCGGCCGCGACATCAGCGCCTTCGTGCACAAGGTCGTCTTCCATCTTCACCCGCCGAGCGCGTTCGTCTATCCGAAAAGAGGTAAGACCACGGCGCCGGCGACCGAAACACGCCTGCCACGTCTCGACAATTCCAAACCTAAATACCTGTTTCATACCATGAACCAGAATCATAAGCTATTAACTCGCTCGTTATCACATTGTCGCGCGTTCGAAAATAATCATTTCGACGCACCGCAACCGATTAATTTTCTGCTCATAGTAAATTCGCCTCCAGTCCGGTCGCCTATACCGGTGATCGAACAGACAGAATCGAGCGGAACAGGTTTTTGTCTAATTATAAGATGAGATGCTAACTCATATATTTTGAGCGTATCATGTTTATAGTGTTAAAAACAGTCGTATGATATACACGCTCATTATCCTTATCTAACATGTGTCGATAGTCCGTTGCCACGCAAATATTTTATAAGTTCGTTATTATAAATAAGTTTATTATACCATAAACGTAAAACTTTCCAGTACTTCAAGAGCCGCCGTATGAGATCCAGGAGTCCGGTTGTTCGTCGATAGACATTCCCATACACGTGTACCTGAAGTACAGCACTAAACCAAAGAAGATCCGTCTAAGATACAGTCTACATATAGAAAACAACAACAAAGCCAGCTCCGAGTCGAGGTGCGTTTATTACGACTTTAACAATCCAACTGAGCAACTTTACAACGCCTTGATGAAGGGTGGAGGAGAAGTGATCCCCCGCGTCGGCGGCTCCGACCGCGTCGGGAACAAACTCGTCGTCTTACTCTCCGATGAAGAGAAGCGAGATTTAAAAGTACCAAAATCTAAAAGACACAAATTCATTGAACCCCTGCGATGCAAACACGCGTCGAGAACTGGGACCAAATATGTCATAGAAGAGATATGTCCAAAGTGTGGTGAATCCATCGATGGAGATTTTAGAAAACAATTGCGCGCCGTTGAAATGACGGACGATGAAATCAATCGGGTATCACAATTGTATTTGTCGTTTACTAGTTACGAAAAATCGGTGAATGCCATTAAATTACCTCCGCTTTCGGATTCAATATATAAAGTACCAGAACTGCCCATTTCCCTACGAGGGGCTTTAGATAACGTTGAAGCTGATTATACAGTGTTATGACGTGCCTTATTGCAGCTTTTCTTGATATTTCTCTGTGCCATTATGTTCATATTATAGATGTGTTTATAGTCGAACCCTGAATGCTTCCGTTGTTCATGTGTAAGCGTGGGATGAAGATTGACGAACGAAGAAGCTCTGCGACTCATAAGCTTATCATAAGTTTTACATGTCATTTCTCTTAAAATTTAGCTAAATTTATTTACACGTGTTAAGTTACCTATAAGGTTTAGTTTATATTATATATTTTTATTGTCTGTTATTAAAACGTTTGTATGTACTGTGTGCTGTGAGAAAGATCTCAATATAAATTTATTTAGTATTCCTGGATAATGATAAATTGTTATTTACAATAAAAATTATTTTCAAGAAAATATTTAATATAATGAATCGTTATTTTCGTATTGTAAATGTAATTTTCAAAATATTAATTTAAGGTAGTCAGTAAGTTACTTTTGTTAGTTAGTTTTGTGATAAATTTATAAAATGAATTTTATGTTTGAAAATAAAATATTTACAAGGGATAAACTGAATAATATTATTATCTTAACGTAGTGAGGTGATTTAATTCGGGATTTTATTTTCTTCATGTTAAATATTTTTAATGTATGGTGCGATATTATTTAGCAAATATGAATAACTTATTTCTTTAGCTATTTATAAACATTATAGACTATCATTAGTCTAGCTGACTGTACGACCGCAACTTTGTAACATATAATGTGTAAACAAACAGGGTATGTGTAAATTTTCAATAAATATAAATTTATTCAATGTTATTCATTATATCTAGTAAAGCTGTTAGCTTCAATGAGGATTTTAATATAACAAGGTGTAAGTCCCTTTTAGTTTATTTCATACATAATCGTTGTTATAGAATAATAAAGCATTTAAAATATTTTTTATTGTTAATATATCTATTCTTGCTGTTAAAAATATATCATAGATAAATCGATTGGAAAAATATTTTTTTAAATAAATTTTTAATATCGCATTCAAAGTGTTTTACTTTGCCTCACTACAAAAACACGCTGTTAGATAATTAGTAAGAATTATGAACGAAGATGGATTGTGGTATTATTGCATTTATTTATGTAATGGTAATAATTTAGTGGTAATATAATGAACGGTTCCCTAAAACAGCAACATTTATCAAATGTCTGTTGTGTCATTTGTCAAGTGTCAAAATTCTAGTGTCAACTGTCAATTAACGAAACATTTTCGATATAAAAGATCGTGTTGGCGATTTTATTTATTTGCCATTAATAAAAGAAGATTTTATTTATTAGTAAAAAAATATTATTTGTTTGCATTGCGCCGAATCTATCTAAATTATTACCTTTTCAGAAATAATTAATACTTTAATTGAAAATTAATAAATAAAGATGGTGTGTGTTCCTTGTTTCATCATACCCGTTTTGTTGTTTTTGTGGCATAAATTTATTCAACCGTATGTTCTTCGCTTTTGGAATCCATGGGCTGTGAAGGATGCTGATGGAAATGTAACAACAGAATTTCCATTCAAATGTGAAGGTGGTGTTTGTGCGTTCAAGAAAAAAGATAACAAAATCGCTGAAAACTCAGATAAGAGGCCTGATGACAGCATACAAAATCCCGATGTGAGACTTAAATCTGAATAAATTGTAATATTTAATTACTGTTATGTCTCTATGTTACAACAGTGTAAGTTGAGTCAGCATTTAATAGGCCTTGACCTTGATTTAATGTATGTTAGAGAAGTAACATATTGCTCGTGTTAACAATGGAGAATGGATATTGTAAATTGAAGGATAATATATGTATTTAATTTAATACTGAGTTTTATTTTCCATCTATCACAAGATTATTGAAGCCATGTAGGGTGTATTTTTGGTGTTAATTTTTAAGATAAACTATTAATGCAAGTGGACTATGGTGCAACTCACTACATAGTATAAAACGAAGTCGCTTTCACTGTCCCTATGTCCCTTTGTATGCTTAAATCTTTAAAACTCACAATAGATTTTGATGTGATTTTTTTTAAATAGATAGTGATTCAAGAGGAAGGTTTATATGTATAGTAGCATCCACAAAATAGTGGAGCAATACAATTTCTAATAGGATGTTAATCATAATTTTTTTCAGTTTACATTGTGAAGGCAGGCTGAACTCCTATGAGATTTATTAATAGAATTGCATCTGTGCGAAGCCGGGGCGATTTGCTAGTCTTAACATAAATTACCTTTGCACCACATATAAACCCCAACCCATAAACTGTTTTGGCATAATTTTTTTTTTAATAACTAGAGAAATCAAATGAATGAAATCCTGATTATTTTGAATTATTTTATTTATGTATCACTTATTTAAGGCTTACAATATCTTAATAATAAATGTCCTGTAACTATATCTTAGAGCTTATTCCAGACCAGAGGTACACTTCAGGGAAAGATAATGTTTAATCCATTCAATCATGAAAAATGTTAATTACATGTACACTGTCATATTTGAAATTAATGAAAATTTTGAATGTTTTAATTATAACGAAAAAACAATGAAATGATCACTATTATTAGCTATTACTTATACCTAAGTAGCTATCCATTATCTTAGTATCGAGACAGCACTCCTTACAGGGCACCTAACCATTCATCAATAAAAAAATAAAATGTATGAATTATGAGGCATATGAATAAAATAGCAAATATTGTGGGCATAAAAAGGAGGTCAACCAATTTGATGCCAAGGGTATATGCACTGAATTTCCTAGTGATATAATTTGAATTATTATCATATTAAAATAAAGTCAAAAACACATAGTTACTATAAAGAATATGAATATATGTTGTATAAAAAATTTATTCATTTTATTAGTTTACATTTTTTAGTGACAACAACACTGGAGTTATCAAAACTTGAATCATAATTTTCGTAGCATGACTCAATTTTCATTTGCACTTGTTCAAATATATACATTTCTGAATATTTAAAACAAGATATCTTGTAAACCCTACTAGTTAGCAAATGCAAATAAAAATTGGTTGTATGCTTGTAGAAATAGTGTGATGGCATAAGTTCTCAATTACCTGAAAAATTTTCTAAATCAGTATAAGGTAATACAAAGTGATTGAACTCCTTCCTAGTTACAGAAGATTTTATCAATCTGGCAATTTTCACACATGGAATACAGACACCTAACAGATGAAATAACATAAAAAATGCTTTAGAGCACATCAAATGGCATCCAAACGCACTAGGCGTGACAATAACGTATTTAAAACAATAGTAGTAACACTTAACAATAGCTTATTTGACATTCTTCAATTCAACTTCAAATACTAGTGTTGAGTTTGGTGGAATTACTGGAGGTGATCCTTTGGCTCCATATCTGGAATTAATAAATTTATATGAAAAAATGAAGTTATTGTAATATTGCTAAATTAACATCATTCAATTAAAATTACACAATATAACTCTATTTGCGATTTTTATATGTTCTAATCAAATCTCTTAAGAATCCCATCCCATCTTCAGAACCATTAAAGTTGTATGTCAAATGTTTTAATTGAAGCTTTAATATTTCAAGCTTTAGAGTAACATTTTCAAATAATATGTAGTGTTAAAAAAATGGAATTAATCAAGAAGCAGGTTACCATTACATTAATGATATTATCAGTACTAGTAGAGTAATAAATATAGGTTAAAAACTCACGCCATCGCGGGTGGGCAGATGATTTTCCTCTTGCCTCCTACTTTCATGCCAGATACACCTACATCCCATCCGGAGATGACTTCCTTGGCTCCGAGGCGGAATTTGAATCCAGGTCCCTTTTGGCAGTTGTCAAACATCTTGTTGTTCTGTTTCAATCTTCCCTCATAGTATACCTGTAATAATATTTTTATACATACACATCATCAGAGCCTAAATTAATGAAGTAGAACTAAAATTATTAATACAAGAACATTCCATATTAATTGAAATGGCCAATATGTACATAATTTCAGTTGCCTGGAAGAAATCACTGTGAAGTGGTAAGGCCGCTTTTGGTGTTATACATCTTTTTTTTATGTATAACTTGGTATTTCTTGTATATATTTGTACAGTGGAATAAAGAGTATAAATAAATAAATAAGTCCTACAGAGTGCATTATGCATCCAATTTGAAAATATCAATTGACTTGAATTTTCGAGTTCCATTATATTTCTCTCTAAATTATTTAAATTTTTGCTTATACTATGAAGAGGAAAGATTTGATTTTTTGTTTGACAGGAGATATACACGGGAGAAACCATGGAGCTCAGCTAGTAAATAAAATTCTTACCATGACAGTCTTGCCAGGTTTAGCCACAGGGCCGTTGCCAACCTTCACATCCTCAATGAAGACACCTCCGCTGAGTGATTTCTTCTCCTTCTTGTCTGCTCCCTCTTGTTCCTTCTGTTCTTTCTTAGCCTCGGGCTTCTTTTTCTCAGCCTTTGGTTTAGGTTCCGCCTTTTCCTTTGCTGGCTTGTCCTATCCATTAAAATTTTTTAAAGTTAAATCATTTTATATATGTGAAAGTTTGGATGTTTTTGTATCAACCACACTGTAACTACTAAACAGATTTAGATGAAATTTTGTATACAAAGAAAATAATGTTAGAGATTGAACAACTTTTTTTAAAGAAAAACTGCTCAGAAAGTGTAGAGGCTGAGAGTGGTTTCAATAACTCAGAAGGTAAAATTTATTTTTATTATGATCCTCCATTACTGCCTTTATTTAATATTTTAGTCACCATGATATCTACAAAAAATAATTTTAATCACTGCAACATAATGCTCCAAATGGTCATATCCTATGAAGGTATGAACCAGATAATAATCCACAATTTTTAATCTTACCTTGCTCTTTTCCACTCCATTCACCTGGCCCTGCTGTTTTTCCTTCTGCAGCTTCTTCTTCAGCCTTTTCTTCTGGTTCTTGGTGAGCTTGCTCATGTCGATCTGGCTGTCGTCCTTGCTGGTGTCCATGGAGGTGTCCGCTTTGGAAGAGTCTGCGTCTTCCTCGTCGCTGTCAGCCTCCTCTTCCTCGGCTTCTTCCTCCTCATCATCATCACTCTCTTCCTCATCACTGTTTAAAACAACACAAGATTTAAAGATAAAATCACATGTGAGAATGTTTAAGATAATTAGACAGTTATTTTTATAGCTATAAATAAATGATTTTATTTCTTTCATTTAGGTAAAAAAACCTTGTTCTCATCCGTTATGATAGTAAAATAAGAGAAATTTTAATTTTCAAAACTTCTAAAATTTCAATCCCGTTCACAAAACAATCTGTACCTACATAATTGTTATTTCATAAACAAATGGTGTTCATACCTATCATCTCCCTCAGCAGAAGTATTGATTTTGAAGGACTCATCATTTTCATCACTGTCAATGTCTTCACCGTTCAAAAACTTTTGCAGCTGGTCTTCATTGTCATCCGAGTCGGAACTGTCGTCATCAGCAGCTGCCTTCTTTCCTTTCTATAATAGAAAAGGAATGAAAAAATATCAATGGAGTTCATATTATTAAAACTCTTTTGAAAAATATGTTTAAATATATCATTTGCATAGGACAAGCTTTGCTTAATTTAGGTCCAGATAGAGTACTTAATTTCAAATGTAACAACAATAAAATAGTTCTCAAATCCAATAAAATTATTGTAACAGAAGTAAAGTAGATATGCAAGCATTTTTTTTTCAGAATTACTAATTACTAATAAGTAATAATTGCAAAATTTTATTGACACTTCACATTTATGCATCTATTTGAATAAAATTAAAAAGTGACTAACTAACAATGTGATCTATCAATGCACAGCCTAAACCTCTGGAGGGATCGGGCTGAAAATAGGCATGCAGGAAGATGTTATGACATAGGCATCTGCTAAGACAGGATTTTGTTCAAATCCCATGGGAACAGGGAAATCTAGATAAAGATATATGCAGGTGTCACCCCGGGACACAGCAATAAAGTTATGCTATATTTATATACACATATTATTATATTATTCATTCATGAAAGTTCAAGCAGTCAAATTACCTTTGACTTCTTAGAGCTTGCGGCAGAGTCATTGCTGCTTTCCAGCTTCCTCTTGTTCTTGCCGGGTTTCTGTTCCTGCTCCTGCTCTTCCTCAACGTCTTCTTCCTCCTCAGCCTCTTCATCGGAGACTTCATCATCAAAGTCGGGATCGATGTAACCCGTCAAGTGTACATTGCATTTACCTGAGTTAAATAATAACATGTAATTATTTAAAATCCTTGTAGAAAATTAAATATAGTTGATTATTGTAGGCTTTTTTAATTAACAGGGAATTTGTCAATGAAGGCCAAGACCTATAGATAAATTAATACAATAACTGCTTTGCAATCCATTGATCATAATAAACAGGGTATGTTATTGTTAAATTATTAAAAAAACATTTGACAGTTAATATTGTTAGTGATAGGACTACTACACACCAAGTGATTACTTGAGACTTTTATATGAGATTTTAAGTAATTGAAGTTATTTGTACTTAATTTGTTTAAACAAAATTTGTTCATATGCTTACCATTTGTCAAGAAAGCAACATTTTCACCAGTTTTGAAGTAAAGGTCAAGGGGCATTTGGATAGATTGTTTCTTCTGTAATGTGCACACAAGGAAGTTCTTGCCATCAACTACAACCATGACCTGACAGGGCTCATTGTCCCCTGTGGATATGTCCATCGCAGCATGTGAAATGTGGAATGACTTGTCCACCAATTGGGTGTACCTTTTGTTAGGTTCCATAATAAGTCCTATAAAATAAATTGAGATCAATATACCCATGTAATATTGTATTATGCTCAAGTTCCAGTGGTATTCAAATAGAAAATGGTAATGAAATAAAATTTTCAATCAAGAGTATAACTGTGTCGCGGCCAAATATTTTCGTACTTTTAAAGGAATCTTTTATTTTATTTCTTTAAACTATCTTTCAAGTGAATCAGAAACCATATTACTAAATATTATCAACTGACCAATTTCTAATTATTTTGCCACCACATTGAACAAGAACGTGGCGGAGATATATATAACTACGTATATCTAACATCACGTATATTGCTTATATCACTTTCCTGATCATAACGTATTATTATACACAAAATATATTTATAAGAAAGGCTTATATTTAAAGCCTTTTATGTTAACATCAGCACGTGGTGACATGGTTGCCGGTACTCACCCCAAAACATCTTGCCGGTTTTAATATATGGCCTATGAACAAGAAAAAATACCAGAAAATATTATTGTTCTGGTTTTATTATAGTTTTCTTAAGATATCCCTTTTTCAGTATAAATGGATATCAATTTTATATATTTAAGACAAGCACCACCAGCCGTTTCACAATAAAAGTGGATTAACCTCACTGTCAGTTACCGACACGATAAATTAAATTCTCCATGGGGTGCTAAACCATCGACAATCAGATGGCGGTAATTTCTCTATTAAATTTTCTGTTCAAAATACTTACCGTTTTGATCACATAACTAAACGTTTAAATATGTAATTTATTATTTATCACGATCTTATATGCAGTAAATAAAGTATTTGAATCGGTTAAAAAAGTAAATTAAATTATAGAAAAGTGGTTAAGAAACCCAGAAAAGTTATTTATTTTTTATTTTAGTAAATATTTTGTCGAAAATCCAAAACGAAAATGTGGTATTCTAATGACCATCCAAAACGTGAGAAAATATTTTGAGTAATATGGCATTAAAATTCTGTTGTGTTTTGATGATTTTTTGTCTTGATTTCTTCTTATAATACTTTTCCTTGAATGCTTTTGATTTTATTTTTTTTCTTTTCAAGTAGTTTTGTCTCTGTTTATCTTTTCTACGGTTAATAGCTTAGGATTATTCTTATAATTAATATATTTTAATTCTAGCTACCCTTCAGCGTACTAAACACGTCATACTTTTCCTAAAAACGTAGTTCCATGATTTTTATCATTTGTACTCAGTTTTAAATTATTCATGTAACTTATGAGATGCCACAAATGAGTGGGAGACGAATGAGAATTTTGTAAGATTTTTCAGTCTACCAGTCATACAGTAACTTTTTAGAATATTTACGCTACATTAATCGAGACATCCAATTAAAATTTACATAATTAAATCGATATATACAAACCATACAGCGAGTAATGGAATACATTAAGTGCAAATTAATTGGACAAACACCTGATAATGATTTTTTTTAAACACACCTAGCACTTTTGAGGCTAACCAAGTGCACGGAGATCGCACGAGGTAAAGGGCAGAGTAAAAGGAATTCCCCATTTGTTTATTACATATTTGAAAACCCAAAACATATGAAAATTTATCAAACTCTTTTAAAAAGCTTAGAAATCCCGTTTTCTTTTTCTATTTTGAAAATGTGGTCATACCCGGTTAGTTGGGTATTAAACGGTGTATGAAATAAAAAAATCCAAATTGCATTACAGTTTTGTAGACTTATGGAAACGGTTAAAATTTGAATTCTGAACCAGTCATACGAATGAGATTTGGGCTAGGTTTTACAGCAAAACTCCAAATATTTAAGTGTTCAGGAATAGATAGTTATCGGACCACGTGCTTATGGTAAAGATAAGTAATTTACTGTACATATAATTACAGTAATGTCAAGGTTATTAGAATTAAATCAAAAACTTCGCTTTTGGCCCCATATTTGAAAACGACCCGTCAAATATTTATTTATTTATTTATTTATTGATTTAAGGATCACCAACATGACATACACTGTTAAAATGATGCAAGTTTTGTGAAATTACAAATATAGTCTTAGTGTTGTCACAATTATAGGCAACCACTACTAAATTAAATTAATTATAAGATCGCAAAAACACAGTCTGCAGCTAATACATACAAATAAATGTGAATATAATTAATAATGTTTAATTTTGACATAGCAAAATCAAATAC
>LQNK01000069.1:483078-535556 GCA_001586405.1 Phoebis sennae | reverse complement strand
TATGTCTGGTTGACATATGACAGCTTCTTTTCTGTTTACTGTCAAGAGATAGTTGCAGTGTATTCAAAATGGTAATCAAATTTTCTATTAAAAATCTTCCTAAATCTTATTAATCATTAACTTTTTGAACAGTTTTAAAGAGGAAAACGCAGTTATTATGAAAAAATCGTTGTTCAAGATGTATATTTACTCTACAAAACTAATATATTACAGGGTCGTGTACGAACCAAGACTGTCAAAAAGGCAGCAAAAATCATCATTGAAAAGTACTACACCAGATTGACTTTGGATTTTGATACCAACAAGAGGATATGTGAGGAAATCGCTATCATCCCAACCAAGCCTCTTCGTAACAAAATTGCTGGGTAAGTTTCCTAACCTAAAATACAATCTTCCATGTTTCCTTCAAAACATAACTAAACAATTCAAAATTATTATTTTTAAATGATGAAAAGTTGCAATAAAACTTGCGGCCCTCTTATATATCACATGAATGATTGTTTTCATACTTATTTATTTTAAATTTAAATTAAATTTAAATTTTTGACATTAAAAATGTATTATTATTAATTATTAAATCAAAATATTTCCTAAGTGTGACCAAACAAAACCTAATTCCTTTAAATTTATTATGTTTTAGAATACTTTAATTAACAGTAATATTTAAATTGTCTATCTAATCTTCTTTTTAGTACTTCATTTTTTTCTTAAGTTGAACTAGTATTGAGAAACCTTACAGGCTTTTGTTTCGATGAATGGCTGTGCATTAAACTTGTTAAAGTAAAGGCATGCATTAACTAATTTGGTTAATTTAGATTTTGGCAAATATGTGGAAATCCAGACTTATGAAACACGCATACCATGCTGAGTTAATCATTATAACACATGAAATGGTGATAGTGATCAATTGTACTGTTGCAACTGCTATATGCTTATTTGGTTTATATTACAGGCAGTTTTTTACTGTACATAAGTTGGTTTTCTTTAAATAAAGCCAATTTCTGTTTTAAACTTAACTAGTGTGAAAAAAAATATAATAATTGTCATGAAGTATGTTTGAATGTGGTGATAATATATCCATGATGATGTGATAGTTAAAATTATAAAATTATAGACATCAACGAAGTATAAGAAAAAAAATTAACAGGTTTTATTTATGTGGTGATAATATATCCATGATGATGTGATAGTTAAAATTATAAAATTATAGACATCAACGAAGTATAAGAAAAAAAATTAACAGGTTTTATTTATTTCTTTAGCTTTGCCACCCATTTGATGAGGCGTCTCAGACATTCCCAAGTTCGCGGAATCTCCATTAAGTTGCAAGAAGAGGAGCGTGAGAGGAGGGACAACTATGTTCCTGAGGTTTCTGCCCTGGAACATGACATCATTGAGGTTGACCCAGACACCAAGGAGATGTTGAAGATGCTGGACTTCAACAACATCAATGGCCTCCAGTTGACACAACCTGCAACTCAGGGTGGTTATGGTGGCAGACGTAATTAAGGATAATAAATTTTAAAAAGAATTGATTGTTTTTATTCCTAGTCACCCAATAATCCCAAATAATCAATGTTTAAATTATGATTATAATACTAACATGCTTCTTATATAACACTAAACTACAATAACTTTCAAAATAATTGTATGTATATTATTTATTCTGGTTTAAGTTCTGTACCAATAATTAAAAATTATTATAATGATGACCCGTATGTACAAACATTGTAATTTTCTATTGTTTGGGCGTAAAATCATTTATACTATGTATGTCTTTTAGTACAAGCTTTGCTTAGTTTGGGACTAGATGGCGTAGTGTTCAATGTCCCTGAATATTTATTATATTTAATATGTTGTTGATATTAATCATACATTTTTGTACTGTTACTAATATTTAGTAGGTAACCTAATTCAACAAAAAACACTTCCCCTTTAAGAAATAATGCGTTTCATGAAAGGTCATTGACATTTATATTACCATATAAATTGCAAAAGAGGTCACTGCTGTGTTTTATACTTTCAGTTTTATTAGGTACAAATACTTTATAATTTTTAATATAGCACTCCTAAAATTATTCCAGGATTCATTTAAGTTAAAAATATACAAATTAGCTGAACTCTCGTCTCGAAGGATTTTCGGGATTACAGCTATCCCATGTTCTTCCTCAGGTTTCAAACAATCTCTGTACAAAATTGCAACGCGGTCTAGTTTCGGAGCCTATTCAATTCAAACAAAAAAATCAATTCTTTCATCTTTATAAAATTTGTAGGTATAGACTTATTGGAATAAATGGAAATAAAAAAATGCTTATTATTTTAATGATTGAAAACGCGTATCGTTTTATAATTCATACAAACTATTCGAACGCACTAATTGTTGAACTTTCGGTGAAACGAGCGAGATAGTATGTCAAACTAAGATGTTTTCCTACTCATTCACTCTCAATTCAATGTGTGAAAAAGCTAATTCGCACTCGCTCTTGAATTTAGCTTTTTAATGTTTAGTATTTAGTGTGTTATAAAATTGTTCATTTTTATGAATTAAAAAGATATTTTTAAATACTTATTATTGCCTTATAATTACTATGAATCATGGAATGTTCTCATTTATTAGATAACGTCAAATTGTATAGCGAATTCAACATTGAGGACACCACAATCACAAAGAACTTCAAATGTTCAGGTAATCCAAACTAAAAGTATTACTTTTACGTTAAAACTTAGTTCTTTCCGAATGCGTCATAAGATATTTAAAATAAGAGGTTAGTTGAAAAATCAATACAGCGAACTAAAATAATCAGCTGTTCTTGCGGGGGGAGGGGAAGCATTAGTGACCGTGAAGATTGTTTCGGATGTAAAAATATTCCAAGCCCAATGATGCTTCGGTTGTTTGTCTTTCTTAATTTAACCTTTAATTTGTAGAAGGCTGATTTGATATCTCCTCTACCATATATGTTAGATGTTAAATCTTTGAACGTATAAACAAAGTCTAACTGGCGCACGGTTTTGGAAAGCAAAATAAAATGAGTCACTAAGCAAAACATAGGTGTTTGAGATATATTTTTGCGCAGTTTGAACTAATCTCTGACGTCACAAGCGTGTCCTAATACCGCTGCATCGAAATATCTTACGCCCTATAAGAATTCGCAATATGTTCACATTCAGCTGATTATAAAAAGCCAATAATATATTGTATCTTATCTTATAATGTAAAAATATTAATCCCTTACATACAGTGCATAAAATACACAAACCATAATATATGCAACATGAATAAAGTCAATACACAATTATTTTTATAAACAAACAACATTTTTCAAAAGTTTTACCAAAAAACATTCTTATTTATTGATTGAATATTTTTTGGTAAAACCTAAATAAAATACCCTCATTATATTATTATTTCAGAATGTTCAGTAACAGAACAAAACTGGCTATGCTTACAATGTGGTATTGTGAGCTGCGGGAGATATGTAAACGGACATGCAAAGAAACATTCAGAAACATTTGACCATCAGTTATGCATGAGTTGTGATATGTACTCTGTGTATTGGTAAGATTTAAATAATATTTTATTCATATTGGAATAAAAATATATGAGTTGCCAATATACATTTCTGTATTTTAGGGGAGTAATATGCCTATTGCTTAGGACTAATAAAGGATAATTTCATAGTCATTAAATAATTGATTACCTATTTTTTAATTAGTACTAGTCTAATGTTATATACCCCAACTTTAGACTATTGGAAAAAATTCAACTACTTATTGAATATTTCAAATGTCAACATAATTCTTAGAATTTGTTCAATTCGTAAATGCTGCACTTGCGAATTATATTTTATTCTTTTAACAATCCAAAATAATATAAAATGCCTCATATTATATAAGGCTCCCATTTATTCACTAGTTTTGGACTAAGAAACAAAATCATCTTTGCAATAATTATAAAATATTCATGAGCTATTTTTTAAAGCTTACAAACATATTACAAATTATAGTCAAATATTTTTCACTACTTACATATCAAACTACACCTCAATTTGAATCACTTAATCTAAAAATAAATTTAATTAAATGGAATAAATTCGAAAATAAGATTCGCATTGGTTTTCCAGCTATAAGTGTGATGAATATGTTTCAAATGATACAGAAGAGCAGATCATTGACAAGATTAGACAAAGTATTAAGAGTGTTAGCAAGGAAACAGATTGTGATACAAACAATGATCAAAATGAAGACAATGATGAAAGCGAAGACAAGGATAATGAAACAAATGAATCAGATTCAAATGATAAGTCACAACAAGCCCTTAGTGAAAACAATACTAGTATAAACTCTACACAGTCATGTAATACTGAACCAACAAATGTTACAGAGTGCAGTGAAAATAAGGCAGTTAGAGTATCAAAGGTAACCCAATTGCAAAATCAATTTTTTTCTATTAATTTTCTAACATACTGATATTGCATTAGATGTTGTCCGGAGCTGTTAATACACATTTAATAAATTCACCTGTACAGCTTTTCAAATGTGAAAATAATTCTGAATTAAAATTAGACGTAAAAAAGTATTTTAGAGCTACCTCTAAAAGTTTTTTTGTGCAACCTATCTGCAAAACCCATTTAAATTTATGTATTTTTATTTCACAGAATACAGAAGAACCAGTTAGAAGCTTACGACCCCGGTCTAGAAAACGATCTCACTCTAATGATAGTCACACTTCAGAAAATAGCACACAGCCTACTAAGAGTAAAGAGAAAAAGGTGTCCCCGATAAATGGAAAGAGTCATCGGGATAAAAAAATTGTTGGCTTGAAGAATCTAGGGAATACATGTTTCATGAATGCTGTGTTGCAAAGTTTGAATAACATACAGGAGTTTAGTTGTTATTTCAGTCAGCTGCCGTCTTTAGAGTTGAAGACAAATGGAAGGAAGGTGTATCACTCCAGAAGTTACACACGGCAGGAGATGCATGATGTTATTATGGCAGAGGAGCTTAGAAAGGTATTTTTATTTTTAAAAATATTTAATATGTACTTAGCATAATATTTCGGGAGTATATTAACAAGACGAACTGTTCGGCGCCACGTAATATTTCCAAGAGAGAGAACAAAGGAAGCAAGTACAAATTATAAATATTTCAATATACCCTCTACTAACTGGGCATTAAAACACAGAAAATGCATGCAACACACTTAGTTTCATAATTGGTGCTAAATTAATGTATTATAATATTACTTATGTGAAGCACCATATAAAAGTCTCATAAAGCATAAGTTTTTATAAAAGACATTTATTTAAAAATAAAATTTTAATTTACTTATGTAATAGAGTGTACAATGAAATTGTGTGATTGCTGATTTTTTGTAACAGAATGTAATTAAATTAAATTAACTCAAATTTTTATGTAATTTTACAATATTTAATAGACGGAAAAGTTCTTTTATGGATAATGTCTTATGGTTCAGAAAAAAAATGATAAAAATACCATGCTATGTAACAAAACATGAAATGTATAATTCTAGGTGCTGATAAACCTCAACAATGGCGGGTGCGGTTCAAAAGGAGCAATTTCCCCAGAGTGCCTCTTCCTTGTGATCTGGAAGGTGGTGCCGAGATTCAGAGGCTATCAGCAACAGGATGCGCATGAGTTCCTGAGATATATGCTGGACAGGTGAGAATAGTTTCAATTATAATACCATTAACTAAGTAATTTAGTCCAAACTTTCAGTCTAATTCTAATTTGTATTGATTATAATAAAACTGTTAGATTTTAGTTCTAATTTGTATTGAATATAATAAAACTGTTACTAAATGTTTTTACGTTTTTACTATGTGTTTATGTTGCTGAAGTCTAGTATCTATTATTTATATTCATTTATTGCTAGTTGTGTTCCGCGGTACCACGCGGTATTTCTGGGATAAAAATCATCCTATGTCTTTTCTGGGTTTTCAAACAATCTCTGTACAGAATTTCATCCAATCGGTTCAGTTGTTTAAACATGCAGAAGAGACAGACATACAGAGAAACAGTTACTTTCGCATCTATAATATTTATTTATTTATTCATTTATTTATATTATACCATGAACATTATAATATTATGTAAGGTTAAGGATAAAGAAGGAAGTAAGGATTTTATATTATTTAATTCTTAACCGCATACACACTTTTATTCACTAGTCCCTAGCACATGATTAATCTAATGAGACATTTTATTGCATAGGGTGACGCAGATTTGACACAAAGCACCAAAACTTCATGGATTCTATGGGCAATATTTCATGCCTGCTATATAATAATTGTTACAGATTGCACACGGAGTTATTGCAGTTGTTGCCGCCGGATAAAGCGGAGAGCGGTTTCGTTCCGAGAGCGCCGTCTGCATCCATCGTAACGGCGGTGTTTGGAGGAACGCTGCAGAGCGAGGTAATTGTGAACAAATACTGAAATAAATTCTGTATCTTGAAGAAAATAAGAAAAAATTTAATACGTATATTTTCCCATAAAACCAATAATTAATCAATCAATCAATCCATCTCACACTCGCGTACCTATAAACATAGAAACACGTGCACACACACACACTCAAGCATGTGCGTGCGCGTATATTTTTTAGATTTTTTTTATTGATTTTAAATTTTTATTTAAATAGTTTAGTTTAAGATATCCTTTTTTATTTAAAACTACAAACATATTATACAGTCAGTAAGTCATTAGGCCTCTCCCAAATTTTTAAGCTAATGCTGGCTCATATTATAATTTTTTTTAAGTAGTTTGGGAGCCTGTGGATTGAAACTATTTTGTAATGTATGTTTGCAATTATAAATTATTTGAGTTAATTAATACTTTTATATATATTTGATGACAATCAGGAAGCAAGAACATTGAAACTAATATGTTTACTGGTTCCAAACAGGTGCGATGTCTGGCGTGCGGCACGGAGAGCAAGAAGTTCGACCCGTTTCTAGATCTTTCGCTGGAGCTGCCCGAGGGCGGGCCGGTGTCGCTCGCTGACTGCTTGGCTAGCTTCGTTCAGGTCATTATTTTGTACTAGCCTTTCCGTGCGGCTTTGCTCGCGTAATATAATGTTCCCGCCTTTATAACCCATACTTCATATTGTTTTATTATACCTCAAGTGTCCTATGTTTTGTAATTGTGGTGCTGAATAAAGTATATTGTATTGTTGTATACACTATGTTCATCATAATAATATTATGATAGGATAATGTAGGATTCCAATGTTTTTAATATGCGCCTTAATGTAAGAAAATATAAAACTTAATTTCTTTTCTTTATCAATAATATTAAATTGAAGAGTTTGTTTGTTTGTTTTTAAGTGCGCTAATCTCTGGAATAGCTAGTGAATAAAAAGCTGGATGTTATATAGACCTCAATCCCTTCCTTTTTGGAGATTTCAAAAATTCTGAAAAATATTTTGTCATTTATATGTTATCCCTAACCAATGTTATTCATTTTAAATATGAGAAAATTGAAACAAATATGGATAAAAAAATTGAAACAAATATGGATTTGATATACTTATTATGAAAAAATAATTTTAGTAAAAATAAAAAAATGTATGTTTCATAAAAGGTTTTTTAAGTAAGTATAATATTTTTTTACTAAAGCCATGAAATGATGATTATTTTGCAGATTGAAGAACTGGCGGACACGGAGCGTTACTTCTGCAGTAGTTGTAAATGTAAACAAAAGTCCACCAAACAGTTCTGGATCCGAAGACTGCCTAATGTCCTCTGTTTGCACCTCAAGCGATTTAGATGGAATAATTACTTTAGGTTTGTATTATATTCATATAGAATTTTAATCTAATTAATTAATATTGACTTATAATGTTAATTGTAATTTAAGGATGTTTAGATAAAACTGTCATTTGTGGTCCACAAAAGACGTTACAAGATGTTTAAACTGTGTCACGGTTAAATTTGCAATTGATATTATGGGTCTATGAGTATTTTTTTAAGTCTATTGAACAAATAACTAAAAGTGAAATAGAATTTGTTAGAAGAATATACCTATTTACATTAATATTTAGTTTAGTTTTTACTCTTTTCTACTTTTTGTTACATTTCGTTTGTAACCCATGCGCTTCAGCTTATTAACAAAACTCAATGGTAAGGAGTCAATATTGATGAAAAATTGTGAATTCTGTGTCTCTGATAAGGAAGAGTGAATACTCCTGTCACAAGCATTTTAATGCTTACAAGGAGTATTCAATCATATTGAAACTACTTTTTTACACTATTTCCAAATTTATTTATAGACTTTATTAAATTTACAACCGACTACCTGACAATGATTGTTCGAAACTGGTTGTAAATTTAATAAAGTCTATAAATAAATGTGGAAATATGTTGTGTAAAAAATAGTTTCAATTCTATAAAATATTATAAAATGCATTTCCATCAAGAAGTGACAATACAGTCTATCGAGTACATATAGCTATAGTTGAGTTTGTGTTATTTATTTCTGTCTGAGTGAGGTCGAGGTATTAACGTTTGCATTGTTGTCAGGACGAAAGTGGACACGACGATCTCGTTCCCGCTGCGCGCGCTGGACATGTCGCGCTTCGTGCTGGCCAACGTGCCCGACACGCGCCGCTCCGGCCTCGGCGGCTACCTGTACGACCTCGCCGCCGTCATCGTGCACCACGGCTCCGGGTGAGAGACAATATATTAGCTATATAAATAAATAAATGTTCCTGGACATTTAACACAACGCTATCTAGGCCCAAACTAAGCAAAGCTTGAGATTAATTAATAAATAATATTAAATTAATAAAGCTATAGATTAATTGACAGACAGTAGAAAATTACAATTTTTTTTAACTACCTGACGATGATGTACGAAACCGGTCGTGTTTAAATAAGTAAAACATTATTGTAAAAAGTGTTTATTTAGTACAATTGAAAGTATAAAAATGTGTTTGTCTTTATATAAAAATAATATATTTTTTTTATGGCATAAGGGGGGTACACGAGCAGACGAGTCACCTGATGTTAAGTGATCAACGCCCCCCATAAACACCCACAAGTTAGGAAAACTCGTGGGTGCGATGCCGGCCTTTCAGATAGGTGTACGCTCGTTTCTTGAAGACATTACTTATATTACTTACTAGCTTTCCGCCCGCGGCTTCGCACGCGTGGGCTACTAATTTCTGTATTTTTTAGAGACGCACAACAAAAGTTAAAAAAAATTACGGTCGCAGGACTGTGATATATGCGCATGTCTATAGTGTTTTCTATGGAAATAAGTTTCACCAAAATCTCACAGTGCGCACGCCTCTTCAAAATACAGAAAATTGTAGCCCACGCGAGCGAAGCCGCGGGCGGAGAGTTAGTTATTTTTTTAAGGTTTTGGAGAATTTATTGAGCGTTTTTACCGTATCTACACGTTAAGAGTATAAAAAGATATGACCGCAAGTCAACCAAAATCTCACATTGTCACGTGGTATGACATTTTCACGACTTTAGAAGCGTATATCTCAAAAAATATTTAATTTAGCAAAAAATATATTAAGAAACCTCGATTTCATTTTTAAAGACCTATCTTATGACACCTCATTTAATGATGAATTCGCGAATTTATTTTTTACCCTTCGTTTACATGTATGGAGAGCCACCCCCAAAATTATTTTTTTTCAAATAAAATGTAGCCTATAAGTTGCACCTGATATTCGCCTGTCACTATGTAAAATTTTATGGAAATCAGCCCAGTGGTTATGACGTGATTGACGCACATACAAACAGATAAACAGACAAACAGATAAACAGACAAACTGAAAAAAAAATTCTAACCATGGTTTTGGTATCTATAAAACATACATATTGCATACCAATTACTCTTTTTGAAAAATATTCAATGTACAGAAATGGTTCGGTTACTGTTTTATTATATGTATAGATATGGAAACCAGCTAATGCTCAGCCCTTATAAAAATAAAACGAGTCGTTTTACTTACGGACAGTACCATACCTACTAGGCGTACTACCAACTACTCTAAAACGTATCTATAATAAACGTGGCGTTAATAAAACTATCAAAACTTGGTTCCGATTTGGTTGATTATAACCGCTCGTTAGTGAAAACATTCCGTCGTATACAAGAACCGGGCCTAAGGTGCCATCCATAAATTACGTCACACCTTAGGGGGGGTCTTGTATTTGAATTTCGTGACGTCACATTTCAAAATCAACAATCTAAGTGAATTATTTAGAAACTTGTTTTCATTCGATAATTTATAAATGTTAATTTGCTAAATATGTGACGTCATACCAGGGAGGGGAAGTCTTGCGAATGTGGCCAGCTGTGTAAAAGGAGGGGGTGGGGGTTAAAAATTCATGAAATTTATGTGACGTAATTAATGGATGATGTAATAAAACACAAAGGATCATGTAGTTCGCTTGTTAAACGACCACCTTATAAGCTAAGATAGTCTCAGACACCAGGAAATTCACATGTGGTCTGCTGAATAAGGTTAAGAATATGATTTATCAAGATAAAGACAGATAGGAATAGGATAGTAAAAGAGCAATAGAGATAAATGAAGAATGGTTTCCTTCGATTGTATCGTATGAACAAAGGCATTTAATCCATGGAATTTAAAAATTGAATTGGAAATTATTTAATGATCATTTGCTAAGTATGTAGGTTCCCTTTTGTATTTCAATATAATTTATTGTTTTTAACGAATTTTAACGTTTCGTCGATTATTTATAACCTGAAAATGTTCAACAGTTTAATTATAAGTAACTTATTTTTCCAGCGCCGGCTCCGGCCACTACACAGCGTTCGCGATAAACGAAGAGCAATGGTTCCACTTCAACGATCAGACAGTTCGCGCCACGGACGCGTCGGCCGTCGCCACGTGCAAGCCCTATATCATGTTCTACATACGGCGAGAGTTCTCCCTCCCCACGCCCACGTGACCGCGCAAATAATTAAAATATTCCTATATACACAGTATTCGCAGTGTTAGAAGTATGCAGTGGTTTCACGAAGCTTGTTTGATAAAAATCATGTTTCTATATTGAATTAGTTTCCGAACAATTCGCACTCAGAGGGCATGAGCGACCCGCGCAGACGGGTCTAATGTGAAAGACAAAAGTAAACTACACAGTAAAAATAGACAAGAAAAGCTTAAAAAAAAATAACAACAAACAGCATGCTGGGAAGGAGGAAGGTTGCTTTTCAAATGTTCTCTTAATCACAAACTTTCTTCAGTATAGCACATATTGAACGTTTGTTTTTTTTTAAATTTCTTACCAACTATTGTGTTATCCACTAAGACATGTCCCGAAGAAGGAACGGAAAATGTTGACGTATATTGAACGAGATTCGGGACGCTGTCAGTGTGACAGTTTCGTGAAACGACTGTATTTCAAAGTCTGTGATCTTTCATAAAAAAATAGAATCGAGTTTCGAAATTCGATTTGTAACACGTTTGAATTTCGCATCTATTATAGAACGTTTAAAATATACATCTCGCTACCCACCTTGATTCATGCCAATTTAATAAATAAACGTATCGTAATAGTTCTTCTTTAATAAGTTAACGATTGCAGTGAATTTTAACACATAGTTGATCTCAATCATATCGCATGTTTTGGCATTTATTGGCAAAATTATTGCCATTGAATAACTGGAAAAAATCGTAATTATAAAGTGCTATATTTTTTGTTTGTGAGAGATAAATGTTTCATATCTTTTACGACGAGCTTAGAAACGAAAAGTATTTGTGCTGTTTGACATTATATAGCTATCTTGTTCTAAATATTAAAATGTACCTTCATGATATAACTTAAATTGTGACAAAATTACATGTATTTATATCTACAATTGTGCGAGCGTTGTAACGTTTATAGTAAATATTGTACGAACTATTCATGACTGTAAATCGTAATAAAATTGTAGAACAAATACTTAATTAGTAAAAATATTCGTTTAGAGCTTATAGTAATAACTTATAAAGATTAATGCAAAATATTACACGAAACTTGGTTTTAGCAACAATTTTTTTGGAATGTTTCCACTACGATTTTGTATCGTTTTCGTTTAATATTTCATCCAGGATTATGTTCACTATAAAATCGTAATTATATGTAAGCTTTTTCAACAGTTCTTTATTTCAATATTACTATATAGAGTAAAATTAAAAATTTTAATTTAAAAAATCTGTATTTTATAAATAACTAAATCTTCAACGATCATATCTTTCGTCATTTAGATCAGTTCTCAATTTCATATTTGTGGCTAAAATTACATTTTAATTTTACCGAGTTATTGTCTCTTGCTTGACATTCCTGTGTCTGAGCTGAACTCTTCTAACTTTGTAGCCTAGCTTAGTTTAAATAATGTAGCAAGATTATGTAATCCTAGAAGAAATTACAGTCATGCATTTTATTTTTGGGCAATATGATAGTTATTACAATTCACTTCCTCATAAATACGATTAAAATCAGTACCGTTTTAATTAATATGTATTCCAAATATTTAATGGATATTTAACTTTGAGTGAGGCTTAAATATCATTCTGTCCTTTTCTACCTTTGCTAGGGTGATAGTGACAGCATGACATTTAAGAACTTTATAAAGTTTAGTATCCTTTCGGTATTTGAAGGTTAGTGTATTTCTGTAATTATTGTTTAAAAACAGTAACGAGAAATAAATGAAGTATGTCTGATCAGCCAAATACTCGTAATATGTTGAGTTGGCCAGTTGTCTGTAAATCCGCTTATGATTTGTTTTCGCGGACTAAGCATTTTATATTAAGTACAAGGTATTATTTTATAAGAAGTTTATATAAGGAGGGTTCAATATTACATTCCCATTACAGGTATCCAATGAATTGAAACGTTATTATTCTGCGCTTTACAAATTCTGTATCCTTGTGAATTCATATTGTGATAGTATATTTGCATGTAAATAAAACATTTTTGAATGATCTTGTGTCGTAAACTATTATTTGCAATGTATACCAACCTTAATGACAGATGTATTTTGTCTAAGTACTTCAATTACTGGAAGTTCAAAGTGATTGAATTTAATAAATTCGCAATTGAAATTACGTGTTTTATTGATAACTATATTTTGTTTCTCTTTAAACATTTTACACATGTAAATAATTTCTTAAACCATGATTTTTTTGTTGATTCTAATTCAGTAGTAATAGTGAGTTCTAAAGAAGGGACACTATCAGTAATAGGCATGTACTCATTCCATTCCGCTGGTTTTAGTAAGGGCAAGTTACTTATAAAGAATTGATGTGCCTCACTTTCAGGTTTCACGTGTGTGATGTTCAATTCGTTTTGGTCAGTATTATCAGCATTTGATGCATCGTTGTCATATAAAATTGTTGGTTCTTCATTCGTCCTGTCTTCACCAATCCAATTCCCTTCCAGTTTTTCTATGGGATCGGTAATTCCTACCCCCTTAATAGGTTTTGTTGTTATTTGTATTCTTGGTTTCTCAACCGGTAAACGATGAGATTCCCAATCAACATGATCCTCCCCTGAGCAATCTATGTATATATTTTTTTTTGTTACGCTACCCCGTTCTGATTCAACATTATTATAGGAGTTTACGTCTTTATCTTCTCCGCCTGTAATAATCTTTACCTTCGGTTCACAATACACAACTTCATCCGTATTTTCAGGGGTTTGTAGTTTTCTCGTGGCTCTTAAAAATCTTTTAATTGTTGGTGGTGAAACAATATTGTCCGTAGAAGTTTCTGCGGTTGAGACTGATCGATTAATAAAGGATTTTTCTTGAACTACTTTATCGTTTTCCGTTGCATTTACTGCAGATTGTCTTATTGGTTCTGTAACTTCTGTTACAGTGGGCAATGTGGAAGTTAAATTCAAATTTAGTCTTGGAATGTAAGGTATAGGTGTAGCGATGCGACTAATTTTATTTTGTTTAGTCGGTTCAGCTTCTAACTCATCCGTTGAACTTGTACCACTACTCGATTCCCTATTTGGTATGTTGGTTAGCATGTAATCATTTTCGGATAAAATACGCTTGTTTTTGTAAGAGTAAATCCATATTGTCCTTTTATCTGTATCGTGGTCTTGAGCGAAATAAATTTCTTCGTTGTACGTGTCAGGATTGTCGTGCCAATAATCACGATTATTTAATACGTCTCCGCATTGTATTAACTCAATATCAGCATTTGGATCATCTGATGAAGTACTGGAGTTTGCAAGATTATTTGGGATAGTGAAACGATTTACCTGTCGATTATGGTAAGATTTATAATCCGGATCATTTGCATAACTTCTGTCTAAACTGTAAAACGTTGGATAAAGATTATCCGGACTACGGTCATAAGTTTGATCCTTCGTGTTTCTACTTGAATATTCATTTTCATTTTCGCGTTCTTTGTTTAATCTCCTTTTTTGTCGTGCTGCTTCGTTTATTCTATAACTTTCTTCATCAGTGAATAGGTCGTGTCCAATATAAGACCACGCATGGGCAAAACTGAATTTATCTCGGTCCCTGATTTCGTCGCATTCGTCAGATGAGTTAATTTCGAAGATTTCTACATTGCTACTGACTTCTCTTTCTTCTACGGGATTTAGGGAAATACTTGGATGTACCACGTTCCGGTTGGTATCTAGAAAATGGATGTTTTCGGATGTACTTCCTTTTATCGTTAAAATAAATAATTATATAATAAGCATATACTTACTATTTAAACATGAACTATTCGTTATTTTAAAATTCCTATTTAACATGTTTTCATTTGAATAAAATACTATTCAGTCGGAATGTATTCATCCGATTAACATTTAATCTTGACACCTAACTCAAAATAAAGTTGCATCTGATTGCTTTTGACAATTTTACAAGATTGTTAACGTCGTCTGCGAAAAGTTTTAATTTTAAGTAAAACAAGAAACACATGCTTATTATGAATTTTTAATAAATAAGTTATTATATATTGCACCTTAACGATTTTAATGATATTGATGTCTGAAATGCATTTAACACTCTACTGGAGGTAGTATAACTAGTCTAGCCATAAATTCTGTTACTGGCTGTTTAAGTGATTTTAAAAAGATATGTAATTTGAATTTCGAACATTAGCTTCTACGATAACAAAATATACTTCTTTCCCGAAATTATTGAATGTTTTTTGTTTACAATTTATTTGTTTAAAAAATGGACTGGGGCACTAAAGAGAATAGGATTGCAGTTATTGCTCTGTACAAAGTAGGTAAGGAGCCAGCCAACATTTTTGATACATTGAAAAAGCTAGGGATTAGCCGAATGTTTGTGTATCGTACCATTCAAAGGTACACTGAAACCATGTCTGTTGATGACCGTGAGAGATCCGGCCGACCGTGGTCTATTCGAACAAACCTGGCTGTTAACGCAGTCAAGGCCAGAATTCGTCGAAATCCCATAAGGAAGCAGAAAATTCTTTCAAGAGAAATGAAAATCCCACTAAGGACACTTTCCCGGATTATCAAACAAGACTTAGGTCTTGGGGCTTACCGGAGATACACAGGGCACACCTTAAATCAGGAATTAAAACAAAAGAGATTCGAAAGATCAAAACATTTGTTACTGCGATACGCGGACGAAAAACACAGAAAAATTCTCTTTACCGATGAAAAAATTTTTACAATCGAGGAGCACTACAATAAACAAAATGATCGAGTGTATGCACACAGCTCTAAAGAAGCTTCTGAGGTAGTGGCCAAAGTTCAGCGAGGCCATCATCCAGCATACATCATGGTTTGGTGGGGTGTGTCCTACCAAGGTGTCACAAAACTCCATTTTTGTGAAAAAGGAGTGAAAACTTCAGCCAAAGTGTATCAAGATACCGTGTTAGAAACTGTAGTTAAACCCCTCAACAAAACCCTATTCAAAAATGAAGTGTGGACATTCCAACAGGATTCAGCCCCGGGTCATAAGGCGCGTACTACCCAAATTTGGCTTGAGCAAAATGTTCCAGACTTCATAAAGGCTCATGATTGGCCTTCGGCTAGTCCGGACTTAAATCCTTTGGACTATAAATTGTGGTCTGTGCTAGAGGACATGGCCTGCTCTAAGCGTCACCCAAATATTGAGTCGCTCAAAAAATCCTTGAAGGCAGCAGTCACCAAGTTTCCAATGGAAACCGTTCGTAAATCCATCGACGAATGGCCCGACCGTTTAAAAGCGTGCGTTAAAGCTAAGGGTGGAGATTTTGAATAATCAGTTCAGTGCATTAACATATATTTTTCACTATTATTAATCATATATAAAACTTTCAAATAAAATTATTTTTTTAGAAATAATCGGATATTTTCTTTGTAACAGAACTTATGGCTAGACTAGGTATATATGAATCGGTATAAACGTTTTTTTAGTTTGTTAATTAAAACTTATTCTTAACAATATATAAGAATCGCACATACAGCCTGGAAAATCTACAAATATTTATTTTACACAAGTATACCGCGTATATAAATTATATATTTTATTTTAAAAAGGTGAAAATGTCAAGGAATAGTCAGAGAAATTAAAATTCGGCCTTCGCGAAATTGCACATGTCTCTATTTAAATAAAATACTTGACTTTCGAGTTAGAATAAAAGTTATTGTTGTATCAAAATCGAACTGATATACCTACCTACTTAATTCTATAAAACATATTGTACACGACATTCGAGTGAATTTCGCATTGAACAAAGCGAAATAAAAAACGCTTAAAATCCTCCACTACGTTAGCACTCAAAAATATTTTCCAACAGAACGTAGAGAAAAGAGTGTCAATTTAGTTGTCGCTAAAAGCCGGCGCAGTGGTGTAGCGGCGGTAGTGAGAATGTTGGCGAAACAAAGTGTAAATGGAATGATTGCGCCAATTCTCGTACAAAGGGAGACGAAATTGCATTAAAAGCTCAGTGGCACGGCCCATTTGCCAAGCACTTACTCCATTAGACGCGACCAAATAACATTACCGACGCGCCTCGGAAATATACGCCGATAGGCGATAATCAATTATTATATATTTATTGTAGTTTATTTTATTGCTTATATAAATGAGTTAGTAATAATTTAACCTTTTTACAGCTTTTTTAATACAACTAACTAACATATGTAAATCTATCAGTAATCAATTAACTTCTTCTTCTTGTCCCCTTGATATCTATTTTTAAAACTTTTATTGTTTATTTAATTTTGTTCATTAAATATTTACATGCCAAATGAATATTAAAAGATTTGCTTGCCCTCGCGATAATACAAATGCTAACCTGAATTATACAAATCGAATAGTAAAAGAATATCCTTCATTATACCGTTTCCCCAATTATTCTATTTAGATGACGCATGTAAGTAACGGCCAATGCCAATAAGTCAAGCGAATGCTTGACTTATTGGTTCACAATCTCCACATCAGCTTAGCAGCATGCAAAAAATAGTTGATATTTTTTAATTACTATCATTTTCATAAACTTACAGCTTATATTATTGAGAATTGAGCTTTTTAAATTCTCAGAGGCAGCAAAGAAATCAAATCAAGAGATTTGTTTGAATATTAACTTACTTTTATCTGTATTTCTGTATGTAGAGCTGCAGTTTAAAATGAATGAATGAAAATAACTTTATTGTACTCACAAAAAAGAATGGAAATAAAAACACAGAAAATAAAATAAAACAATAGGCGGCCATTACTATTAAGCGATTTCTTCCGGGCAACCCCAAACACAGAAATAATAGCAATTTTAATTATGGCTAGAGTCGTGCAACATTATTTTCATTCGAAATTTAAAACGTCACACATAAAAACATTGCAACAAAGGACCCGAAGCAAAGTTTCCCAAATGTAACGCTGTCCGCGACAAAGGTTAATTAATCGAATTGCAGCGGAGGGCGCGCGGCACTCATCGCGCACTAATTCGCAAATTAGTCAGCAAAGCGGGCCTTTGTGCGCTCCATTAGCCGTGTCACATTTATCTTGAATTACTTCAAACTGGATATTACGCTGCTAATTAATACACCTGACGGCTAAGTCTCATTAGTATTAGTTGAACTGCGAAAATATCTACTGCTATACTGAATTCACTCGTAACGCTAAAATTTTCACTATTTCTAAACTAAAATAGTTTCTATTTAAATTGTAGGCATACTTTTTGTCTTTTGTTTTTCTCCATAATTAAGAAAAATATTATTTTCTATTTCGGTGAGAGGGTATTAATCGGACGTACATAGTGACTGCTATGCATACGTAGCATACCTACTTAGTGGGCTAAATCATTGCAGTTGTTTCTAACAATAAATATGATCTATGTAGCTACAGAGCTTATCACGAAACTTATTAAAGCAATTTAATAACACAAACAAAAACAAAAACTCTTAGTAATATCTACATTAAGTACGCAAAATCTTTCGAGCGAATCAATTTTTTCCTAATGTTTACGTAATGGATTGTTATTTCCGCTTATTTACAATTGTTCACGAATAAATTAAAAACAGCGTTGTAAAACCAATATGTTTACTGACAAACCTTCCATTAGCACGTAGCACACGAAATGATGGCATTCATTGCGCGCTATAATTAGAATTTACTTTTGTCTATCAAAATATTTTTAATTGGTTTTAGCGTTGGAAAATAGTGTAGGGTATGATTAGTGGGTTTCAAGCTGTATATTTGCTTAATGGAAGGCAAGATAAAAGCGAGCGCTATCGGACGTATCGGAGGAGTAATTAGAGGGGCCACGCCGCCGGTCCGAAGCTCTTCCTTTACATGCCACTTAAACCTACACTGCCTTCTCACACTTACCTTATTATGTAAGGCGTTAAGAATTGCGCGCCCGACCAATCGGAACGAAATACGCGCTTGATGTAATATTTAAATATAGCTATGTAGTATTACTTATTACACATCTAATCTAGAGTACAATCTTTGTTTGCCTAAAAACTTTTTGTTAAATATGATGTTTCTACAAATTAATATTACTAACATAGCCAAATTTGATATGTTATGTACTGCATTTGTGAATTTCTTTAATCAAAATAAGAAATTCTTAGAATTAAGAATAGGCATTGAAATAAGATTAATAATATATAGATATAATAATAATAAGAATAACGAAAGTAGTTAAATGAAATATCTGATTTCACATCGTACGAACAATATATTATCTTCTATAGTCATCTATGCTATTAATTTATACTCTTGTAGAGTTGCGACTATTATTTATTTTATTTTGTTATAACATTTCTTTTATTTATAATAATACACATTTTACAAAATAAACATATCTACCAAAAACCACAGAAAACAAAGCTTACAACGATGAAATTACAATAAAAGTACCAAAAAATTACATAATCGTCCTCAAAATAACGATATAATTATTCTACTAATATTATAACTGCGAAAGTTTGTGAGAATGTATGTATGTATTGCCAGGTCCTGTTTAAACTTTAAAATACCAGGAATATATAGACGTAATTTCACTGGTAGCTGTCACAGAGTTCAAGCTAAGTATATTTTATGGACTACTAGCCGCGCCCCGCGGTTTCGCGCAACTTCTGATCCCGTGGCAATTCCAGGATTAAAAGTAGCCTATATGTTATTCTGAACCCATACATAAAGATGTATACCGAGTTTCATCATAATTGGTTCAGTAGCTTTTGCGTGAAAGAATTACGAACACACATACGTACATCCTCAAAAACTTTTGCAGTAGGATTATTTAGTGACAAATTAATTAAAATATTCTTCATAAACGTAAGTACGCTATAAGGGAGACAATGCAATATCAAAAACGTGAGAAATTTAAATTAAAAAAAAAATAACCTTTAAAATAAAAAAAAATGTGTGCATGTGTTCATTGATTTTCCCTATAATGGGTAATTTTAGATGCCATATAACTATTTTAATTGCATTAAAAGGTAATTAATTTTTACAAAAACTTTTTATTTTGTATAATCTAAAGTTCTGGCAATTGGTACAAAAAAATAAGTACCTCAAAACTATAAAAACAGCTGTGAGAAACGTTATTATTCCCCTTGCACTGTTTGATCGTTGCTTTTAGTGAAATTGCTTTATAAATATTCAAGAAAGCAAAAACTTAATAACATGGTATCGGACATTAATTGCGAATTACGTTCGTGCATTAGTGCTTTGCCGTCAAATCTAGTTTAACGTAGTATGTGCACTTGTGAGTAAAATGCCAAAGTTCAAACGAAATGATATTCATAAGCTGTTCATGACATACGCAAATTTTGAAAGGACTTTGATATTATAAAAATATTATAGAAGTATTTGTGTGCGTGTTGCAAGAATTAACAAAAGTAGTTAAGAGAACAGTAAAATAAGTGCTATGTATGTGTTCCACTGATGGTTTAACATTGTAAGTGGACATCGATAGAAGTTCCGATGCCATAGAATTAAGCGGCTAGCTAATGCGGAGCTTTAGGTTGAAGGTATCGCAACAAGATACGAACGTGGTTAGTGTTAACTTTTGGAGAGCATCTAATATTTTTCTACCTGTGGGTGTCGTAAGAGGCGACAGGGGGTAATTCTGATTGATAAAAAGAGTGGGAGCTGAGCATTATATCATTGGGCTAAGCTCGCATCGGTAAAATTACTACCCATCAGCAGAAAATCGGCGGCAGTATTGCACGTATATGTTTTCGTTCGGTGAGCGGGCGCCCGGAGACCTGGTTAGCATGTCATGAGTTTCCTACTGCCTAGTATAGTATTATATTATCTGTGCTACTACTTTAACGCTATTTTCTTCCAAGAGTCCTGCAAGTTGCACGTGTTTCATATTATAAATATAAATAATTATTAAAAAATAAATACCGACACGTCACATAACGTCATTTTTAGTCAAAAGTACTATGTACTCTGTAAACATATAAAGTAAAATATACCTACTGCATATACCCACGTAATAAAAGAAAAGTATAATCAGGAATTAATTAGAAAAATTTTCCTTAAGATTTTTATCTTTTTATAGTTTCCACAAAATATTTTCTCGTGTTTTCATTGAGTGAGAGATAAACATCTTCGGTGCGTGTTCCTTTGAGCTCCGTAAACAACCAAACATTATGGCACCAGCAGTAGTTGCCAGAGATTGTACACCTTTGGTATAAGAATTATTGATATAACAAAATTCAATTAAATGATACACGCTCTATAAAAGCGTATTTAGAATGCGAGTGAAGGAAAAGAGAGTGAATTTGTGCTTGCGCAAACCATTTTTGAACTATATTATCTCTCGCGTATAGCTGGTATTTGCATAAAATTAATTCGCCGTGACCGAAATTGAAACAGACGATTGAAAGGACGATTTTAACCGCAGCGGCGCAGTTTAGATTTTTCTTAGGTTTCCCCATAATAATAAATTTAGCAATCAGATAGTATCATAAAATACAAATCGCATATCGTTTTAACTTAAAACTGAAATATGTATAAAGATATGTTTATACTTCTAGATTCATTTATATTTAAGTAAAGTGCCTAATGTTTGCCACTCCACAAAAATCGTAAATGGAAGGCATGATTTGACACTTTCCAACAAATGTTTTAGGAAATGTCGGCATCGCTCTGTTATTCAACAGGCTAATACAAAGTCCCAGGCGCCTAATTGTCACGTTTTCACACAAAATTACTATTTAATTCTACACTTTCAATAATAACCTTAATATTGTGGCTTTTTACACGTTTTAGATGGTGAAAGGAAGCAAACTAAGTCACAGCGAAAATAGTTACAAATTGTTCCACGAATTGCAAACAGCTTATAAGTAGTTTTTGCGCAAAATTAAGTTATACTTACAGATAAGTATAAAAGCTGACTCCACTCTTTATTTGAAAGTATATGGGGACACACTTAAGTTGATTTCGTTATTGCCTTATAAATAAAATTAATGATACCAATATTCAAAAGAGATTTTACCAGGAAACTGTCAAAGACAAGCCTACGCTAGATTGCGTTATAGAAATTGGTTCTTGTAGAAGAAAATATAATCATTATAAATTGTCTCTCTCGCAAATCTTTCAAATTAATGTTCCAAGTTTTCTTCTACCTACCTAATACCAATTTGCTATTCGACATGAAACTTAAGCGCCGTGAGAAAGATGTCGAAAACAATTTTGCGATAAAGACAAGTGACGTGTTAATATTAAATTTGTCTGTTATTAAGTTTGAGTGGATCTTTTAGTTTTTCTTGTTATCGAGTGGAGTGTCAATTAAATCATCACTAACATCTATCGAGCCGCAGAGCCTTTGAACACGTCAGCGTCGGAAACATGTTTTTTGTTCTATTAACGCTTAATATGTTATTATGTTGGATTAAGTTTTTTGTTACTATTTATAATACATCCTTTGATGCATACGAAAGGAAATGTATTGTTTGTCTAATGTTCGTTAAAAATCAATATTGTTTTAGCTTTTTCTTGATAATAAGCAATCATGTTCACAATTATTCCTATAAAACATATAACACAATATATCTACATTCATAAAATCTAAAAAGTGGACTTTTTAGAGTTCACATTACCTATTTATATACATTACATTTTATATTTTGTTTCTTCTTGATAGAGTTGAATGATGCATCTTTTGATAACGTGTCTTTAAATTTTCTTATCATTATAACATTATTTTATTATTAAAAAAAGCGATGTATCTAAAGGTCAAAAAACCAAAACAAATTACTATTTTGTATCAATATAAATCTAAATTCAAGAACATACCTACTAAATACTTACTTTGAAATGTATGCTTTACGCTAAGAATTACGAATACATGATTAAAATGTCTCTCTACGTATTGTCTTTATATAACGCATGTATGTATAATGTAGTAAAACGGTAAATCTCGTATCATTTGACGCAGGAAGGTTACATTAGCGGGTCTGTAATCAGGCGGCACTCATCTCTAATCCACTGCATTCAGTGCGCCTCTATTACTTAACTTATTTTACTGTTAAATATAAAGACTTTATATTATCTGTGGACTTGAAATAAATGAATTATTTATTAATATAGTTATGTACTAGAAATTAAAATAAACTTACAAAAGATAGATAATAACTTTTCTGATCCTAATAAAAAAAAACTTTCGACGGTACATTCCCAACATGTATATACTTTTTATATTGCTTTTATTATTACTATTATTCGGTCTAATACTGACAGTTTCTTATTTGACGGTAGTTATGTTTTTGAAAAGATAACTAAAGACGAAGTGATACATATTCCCTATATCAGGAAATTTTGGTAAAGTCTTTGCTATATACTAATATCTTGATAGTTGCTCTGTCTGAGGTCCTAATTCTAATGTCAAACCAAAGATTACCCCTTTTACATAGCAGCTCCCCATACTCATCTTTATTTATTATCAAAATCAAATTTAACACTAACTTAATGTTATTGTTCGCACATTAAACGCTTCTAAAACTAATTGAAATGCTACATTACGTCGGGATAGATTAGAATAGGGGCAGCATTCGCTTTACAAATATAAAACAATCATTTGGATGGCTTAAAAAGCGATGTAACGTAACTCACATCTGTGGATTTTAAAGTATGAACGACAAGCGATTTGAATATGAACGTATAACAATATCTATTGTTAATTGTTATACGATTGATATTGTAACGTATAATATTTTGGCAAAGAAACTTAAACAAAAGAAATACATTTGCTTTCGTAATTTGATCAAAAACTAACGAATTGCAACTTGCAAGTTTCAGCATCTTATTATTATTTTTTTTATGCTACAGCAGGCAAGCGGGACATGCGGCTCACCCGATGTAAAGTGACTGACCACAGCATGAACATCTATAACATCAAAGTGTCGCAGACGCCTTGCCGGCTTGGAATACAGGCTTCCAGGCACACGATACCGTACGAAACACAGTACAATACTATTTAAAGACGATCTTATATACTTAAATATCAGAAAATAATCCTCACAGTTCTTGATAAAATGGTACACTC
Organism: Phoebis sennae; assembly: GCA_001586405.1. Taxonomy (NCBI): domain Eukaryota; kingdom Metazoa; phylum Arthropoda; class Insecta; order Lepidoptera; family Pieridae; genus Phoebis; species Phoebis sennae. The sequence goes on along the minus strand of LQNK01000069.1, from coordinate 511,580 downwards.
ATTCCATTTAAACGTATAATATAATATTACTTGTTACTATTATTACTGTTCTTCATATATTGGATATCCATCATCGTATGACTTGAGTGTTCCCTTGGCTCGCGCCTCGTCATCGCGCGGCGCCTTTCTATTCTCATCTCAAACGTTTGGTTACTCCCCCACAATAGGCCCGGTACAAAGAATACTGCGTTTGCCGCCTCGTTATGTAAAATCGACCAAACAATGCCAGCGGTATCGCTTTCGGTAAGAATCAATCGAATCAAATTAACAATAGAGGTCAAAAACAACAAGATTGACATCCGATGTAGGATGGTCTTCGCGTGGATGTTGTATCGAACATTTGGCGGTTCTTGTATTGTGGATGTTTTGTATGTAATAAAACGTGAAGCTGCGGTTGCTCATGGCAGCCGGGGAACAAAAGGTGCGATCAACGCCTTGTCAGTGTAGGGTTTAAAACAAGCTATTGTCCTTATTCTATCACTGTTGCCCTTTGCGTGTGTTACATCATGACGCGGTTTTAAATAATTTGCCTTTTGTTCTTTACAAATTAAATCTCATTTTAATTTATGAGCGAATTAGGTATATTGTCATACATACTTTATTTAATCGTGTAAATATATTTAGTATTATGAAATGTGAAACTTTTATGTTTTCAGTATTATATACTTAAGTCCTTTTGAATTCTACGACACGCGCAAGGCATGGAGTAAAATAGTGCAGTTAGTGATCACCAATAAAGTTGCAAATTATATGTAAACATAAAATAAATATATGAAAAATCTTAATTGAAAATTGATTAAGTGTAGCTTGAGAAAAAACATGTTTTCCTAAAAAACAAAAATTTAATAGCGTTCTTAATTTAAATCATGCTCCATTATTTCCAGTCCTAGTTCGAAGAAGGTAAAAGCATTTTAAACGTGTAAAACTTGCTCCATGTCTTTCCTGTTCTAATTTGAGAGGTAAAGGCGTTTGATACAAAGGCTTGTTGGCGCGTACGTGTGTGTTGGGAAACACATACTTTGCATTTTTCGCCCCCAGGGGAGGCAGGGCTTCTGACAGCTCATGTAAGACAAGTTAAATATTTATATGACGCGTGGTGGGTTTTTGTATATACAAATATATAGAGAATGTTTGTTAAATTGTTTCAATAGTTTAGTTATTTGGGGATGTTATGAATAATTAATACCTATACCTGAAACGACAATTTGACGTCTAAAACAAAAAATATCTTACTCATTTTTATTCGGAATATTGTATCTAATGCATATATTCAAATATTTATGTAATTTACATTTGAAATATTTCATGAACCATAATCTACTTACAAAAAACATAATATGGAAATGTACTAAAACGCTTTGATACTACAATTTAAAAATCTTTTTCGAACGGAAAAATATATATTTGAGCATATATTGTGTATATAATACCACGTCACAAAGGTATGTAATGTAGGTATAAAGTGTAAAACTCAATTCGTAGCATCGTCTACGCTACGCAGCCCTAAACAGAAATATAGCGTAAACAAAACAAAAATATATTCACCCTCTTCAAGTGGGGGTAAAGCGGGGAACACACCGGCGTAGCTAATAAATATTACCGCACAAACAGCGCGCCCGAGGCGGCAGCACCGCCGCGCCATTTGCATACTGCCTTTATGTGGACCACAGAGTATAGCTTGCAGTAGGTGTACTGAAAATGTAAGAAACTATTATAAACGGTCAAATGATCCGATGATCTGTATGTGTCCTTAGATATGTCTTTGGAAATTGATGTTCATTCTGATTGTGTGACTTTTTCATAAGTTACTGATTTTCAGGGTCCAGAGTTTGTTTGTACTGCGATCATTGAAAGGAATGTGATTAAAGTTTATCAATTCTATATCAATATGATTAAAAAATCGTATAAAGCAACCAAGAAACTCTGGACCAGCTATTTTTAATTTGTGTTTATTTTTATTAGGTGTAAATATAGAACATATTTACATACATATTTACATACATACATACATTATAGATGATCACATACACATCATACTTATTTGCATTCATACCTACATTCTTCTTATTCGTGGTTCATCTACGATTATACCATTCAAATAAATAATTTTCAATTTTAGCATACATTGAGGTAGCTCAGTTAGTCTATGTCCCCACAACACTTGGGCGCTAACCTAATACGACGTACGTCAGTTACTCACAGCTACGTGCCGGGAAATTGCTGCAAGGGTTACTAGTTGATTTGCAGCTAGTTGTGGACGAAAATTAGAACACGTGAGAACTACGCTCTACGGCTATGCAAAAACTATCTATTGCACTGTTTTACAAAGGAAATGTACTTGAGTTATATCATATTTATAAATGAATTGATAAAGTTAGACGTTAGACTCATGTTATTTTAGTATTAAAATAGAACGGCACGAACATTAATTTTTATGAAACAAATATATACCTATATATTATATCACCTGTACCACGGTTAACAGTATAGCATCGCTTTGTATTGGTTTATTTTTATTCAAATGCTTTAATTATCGAAATGCAAAAATATTTAATTAAATAAGAATCGCCTTTGTATTATCTATTTGAATATAATAAAATTTAAATATTTAAATTATATTTATTATTAGAAAGACAATACATAAGACAGTTTTTGTTGATTTTTCGCATTGCTTATACATACAGTAGGTATAATAAGTGATAAACAAACTTAGCGTCGTATCACCACGGGTCAAGCTCTTTAAAAAGAATGCCAAAGCAAACACGAAGACAAACATAATGAAACAAATATTAGAGTTTGAAATGACCCCTGCTCTCGAAGAACGAGTGGTTTCGAAGATCCTACATAAACCAACGTTTGTTGTCCGCCTACATACTTATAAATAATTTGATTGTCGCTGCTCGCCGTTGTTTGCAAAATTTAAATATCTAGTAGTTTGTTCGACTTCATTTTGCTTTCGGATGAAATGGATTCCGTTTTTGTCATGATTCATTGTCGGGCAAATTTTTTAATGTTAAAAATTATAGGGCCTCTATTATTCGTATTCTTTTGCCTCTTGATAATCTCTTTTCTCTCTTCCCGCTGTCTGATTCTATTTACTTCAGATTTTGATGCGTTTTTTTAATAGATAGAAATACTCAAGTGGAAAGTTTGTATGTATTTAACATGCATAATATAGTACGTGTGAAGCCGGGTGGGTAAATAGTAATAATATAAAAAAAATGTTTAGAACTCAAATGATGAATTGCTGATTTTTGAGTACTTAGAGAGTAGTATTGTAATTTGCAGTAGATTTGTACATCCATGATGTAGCTTTTGAGTTACAGTGTACCCATATTTATTCGAGTACATATATTGGTAGAAAAATTCGTGAGCATATAATAGAATCGATACAACATGATGAACATGAAAAATATTTGCACATACAGGCCAAACATTTATAACGAGAGCCTTTTTTATTCATGCAAATATTTAATTTACATACATTTTAATTTAAATATCTACATGCAAAATATTATGAATGGTCGATCATCGCAAACCGTTTGTACAGTGAGTGATTTAATTTGAGTTCATTTGTCGATACGGTTGTTTCAAATTGACGTCCGGGGATTCGGACAGTTGTGTATAAACTAAAGTCTTTAAATAGTTCTCATTACGATTATGATATTATATCTGCTTAAACAAAAGCAACCGTGTATTTAATATAGTGAGGGAATAATAATTAATTGAAGATTCAAAATCAAAGAAAAGGTTATATGCCAATATTAGGAAAGTAGATTCATTCATTCATGGTGCAAAAATCAGGTTTGCTAAAAAATCGTGATAGGTATCCGATAACAAATTATCTAATAATTACATTTCTATTTCTACTTTCATTGTTCCTCGCTCACTTATTGGTAATTAAACTTTAAATCTTAGATCCGGTTTCATTTTGGAGTTATTGGACAGAAAACATTAAGAGGTCATATTTAACAAACAACTCTATCAATGTCTTAAATTATCAAGTTACAAAAAAGTGCCACAAAAGAAAATATCTAATTAGAAATTAGGTCTCGTACTTGTCCAATTTCCAGCACTTAGTGGTGTTTAGCCAGCTATCGGCTATCGGCTATCGGCGTGTTTGCTCGCCATAAGATGTAACCCGAGACGGCTCCTGCATTGTTGTCAGTACTCTTGTACCACTCTTCGTGACGCAGGGAGCTCATGAGCTGAGGGACGTATTAATAATTAATGACTTTTACTGTTAAATCTTAGACCGATTACCTGTTTAGCGAATTATAGGGTTTATTTACAGCCTTCATCGATCAACTTAGGAAAAGTGACTTAAAATAAACTACATCTTGTAACACTCTTCAGTGACGTGGCGAGTTCAACAGATGGTGGGCATATAATATATATCTTATAGTTTTTCGTGAAACCACTAAATAAAATAATAAAAAAAAACTTCGTGGAACTAGGAGCTAAGAGCACTGAGCGTCTAATAAAATCACTGATCACTTAATCAGGGTTGACAAAATAACATTTATTTTCTCGAAGGAAGGGATGCAAAATTTTAAATCCAAACTTCTGTTCAATTAGAAAGAATGTTTACTAAGACTGTTTGTTTTTTCAATTCATATAGTACTAAACTTATCGGTAGGATAAATTGCAAATGTGAAGAATACTGGTAAATATAATTATCAAGTACTTAATACAAACAAATATAGGCTTTAGATTATCCAAAATGGGAAGGAACTAAATAGAACCAAATAAACAAGTGTATCACTGTAAAAGAGAACCAAATAAAGATTTTTATTATTATTATTATACTGGTAAACATAATTATCGAGTACTTAATACAAACAAATATAGGCTTTCTTAAAACGCCATGTCCCCGTCGCTCGTAAGCACAGGCTTCGAGCCACCGCTGAAGATGTTTGGGCTCCCCGACTCGATGCGTATTTATTTACACTTGTACCGCGATGTGTTTCTAATGAGCCCTCTGTTTCCCCACGACAGCCTGCCGGACCACTACCAGTCTTTGTGCCGAGACAAATCCGTAATTACGATGATGCCGCAATCACCAAATATTTGCTCTAAACTTTCGTCCATTAATGAGCTACCGATATCGTTTACTTGAGTTTTTTGAACTCTGTTTACGTAACGAACGTGTCTTTAATGAATCTAAAATAATGTGTTTGGATTTTATGTTTGTTTCGGGTATACCCGGGAATTTACTTACAATCGTATTGATGGGAAAGCAAATATGAAATATGTTATCGTTAAAGTTTGCATTTCTTGTAATTCTATTGTATAGTTCTGTGTTCTATATTGTGACACTTATAAGTGGTGCGTTACGGCGCTGGGCAAAATAAATATTGGATGGTCGAAAATTAAAGCAACATTTAAACTGTTCATAAAACATTTAAGGACCAACGCCTTCATTGAGATTCTACAGTTCATATATATTGTATTCTAAATTTAAGAAAAAAAAACATTTAGAAAAATATTGGGAAGTAGTGATTATGATAGTATAAATTCTATAAAAATGTGCTTAGCGTTTTTGAGGTATTTCATTCGTATATATATATCCCTTTGCTGCTATTGGCGTGGATACCTATAGATTATTACATATCGTTACTTCCTTATCCATATTCATACTCCTTACTCCTTACTAATATTATGCAAAAGTAAGTCTGTCTGTATATCTGTCTCTTCTTGAAATTTTGTAAAAGGTATTGTTTGAAAGTTGAAACCCGAGAAAGGACACAGGATAGATTTTCCCGAAAATTCCACGGGACCGGAAGATACACGCGGTTAAAACAGCGGAGCACAGCTAGTTTCTATAAATAAGGCAGTATTTAATAACAATTGTATTATAAATATATGGTTTTTTAGCGTGATTGTTAGCATTATATATGACGAAGATACAATAAATACTAGTACTGTAAAATTTCAATATAATTTTTGGATATTTACAAAATTAAAACATCAACAGTAAATAAACGTGATGATACATACTATAAATGCACACGAACTCCCAACGATCACTTAAAACCCACCAGTCATCTCGTCAAACGTTTGTGTCTTTCAAAATAATCTCATAAGGACATTCCGAGTTTGCGTCCATTGTCATTGGTACTGTGTCAACACTTTCTTCCCCGAAGGGTTCGCTTACAAAACTTTACGCCACGAACAATGCTATATTGATATAGAAATCAATAATTTTGGACGTTTTTTGTTTATATGGATATGTTTGTACAGGCACCTGAGGAATAAAATGGTGTGATGGGAATGTCTGTGTTATTTTAAACGACATTTTAATAAAAATGTCCTCCATAGAACACGTGATTCTTATTATTATCTACATCAATTTTCAGTACTTAGTTTTCAGTGGGAACTCTCATAGCTGAAAATTTGAATACAATTATTTAGATGTAACAAGGTAGTAAGTGTTCAGAAGCAACTGAAAATTACTTAATACAAATCGTTTAATACCTACTTATCTATTTTTAAAAAGTCGAATATTTATTTGTGGAAAATATACCTAATGATTAAATTAAATTTTTAATTCAATAGTATAAATTTGTTTTTACGCATAAACATTTCATTAAATTATAGCGACTTTATTTTGTAGGCTATAAACGTTTAGATTTTATCTTAAACATTACATCGGTAGGTACACGAACATATATGTTATTATATCATGTTTATACATATTCATAAACTTATAAAAAAACAAGATTAATAAAAACTTAAAGCAATCGCGTTCGTCTATAAAAACGAATCGCAAAATAAATTCTCACCGCGTTTCCAAGCGAGCGATCCCGGAACGAAACATCAGCCGAAATCGTCACTATTGCCATAATAATTGAAATAAAATGGCGATTTGCTCCACTGGGGCCATTGCGACGCACTCGCGTGTGCACATTTAATTGTGGCCCGGAGGAAACAGATGCTGGGACGACGAGTATGGATTCGGGACGCTCTTGAATTATTATGAAATGTTTGTCATATTTTGAAGTGTGTTTTAATTAGAAATTTATAGATTGGTGTGCTATAAAAAACACTGTTTTAAACGTTTTTATCCAAAATTTTGTTAACTCTACTCTCCTCTGTACATGAAGAAATATGAAGATTAATGTACATTTTTAGAGATCTATATACCAATAATATATAAGAGATATATTATACCAATAATATTTGAATATATCATATATCATCAATATCATAATTTGGCGCAAACTGTACGCCAGCATTTTTTGCACGAAACAATTGGTTCAATAAAAACGCTAACAATAGGGATTTCTTAAAATTCATTGATATAAAATGTTTTCGTGATGTATATGGATGTTCTTTTTTAATTTATATAATGTTAAAGCAACGCAAATAACTTGGAACATTTAGGCATTAAAAAAACGAAATCTTGGTGAGTTGTTCATAAAATAACTAATACCATTTTCGTTTTATTTAATCATAAGTAAAGACTGATTCTAAAATAATCTTATTTTATCAAAAATAAATTGATTTTAGATACTTGACATAGCGCTCATCTTCCTTCAATTAAACATTTATGACTATTCAGGAAAACACACCACAGCACCATTTTCGCGGTCGATTTTGACTTTGGTCCCATTGAATGAATTAAAGAAGAGCTCAAGAGCTATTTAATGAAATAAATCTCATCAGTGTTGGGACTTGGTGCAGGCTTCATACAAAAATGCCGATTGTCCTTTGCTATACTGTTGTATTTAAAATGTGCATGTCTGTGTATCATCAAGATTAAATTAACTTTTTTTTAAATGTACGCAGCTATTTTAATCAAAATTGATCACGAGCAATGATTCAACTATACCATTCTTGGGTTTACAATATCATAATTCATTAAAAACTTTCACTCACCTACAAGATTCAACGCAAAGTAAACATAATAATATTCCTGATTACACACCAAGTGTTTATCAACAACAGTGGACCACCGAAACGATGACTATAAAAACTATCTATTTTTTTAAATAAGTTTTTTATCCGATATCAATCCGTGGTGAAGTGGGTGATGGAAATAGTGTTTATTTGGTTAAGAGATTGTCAATCCCAACCCACGCTTTTGATAGATTGTAATGGATCTATCGATATCATACATCCGATGAATTAATTAAAACTGGTAGCTTCGTTGTAGGTTCTTCGTGTAGTATTAACAAGAAAAAATCGAAATCAATAACTTTTATCATAGAATTGTTTTGTTTAATAACTCGATTCACGATAAACCTTTATTCCTTTATTAAATAAAAAAAACACACACACTTATAATTTTCCAAGGAACCGGAAAAAACAGTTTGCACTCCGGACATTGGTCGTGGTAAATATTTATTACAAGTGCTCTGTTAACTTTAAATGTCTGTGTTCCTCTTCCATCTGCCCTGTATCATATTTTATTCCCTGAAGTATGTTCTGAAGTGCGAATCTGCGGGCGGTCTCCACTCCAGGGCTCTTCAGCTATGTTTGTTTTGTTGGTGTTTGACTAGAGCCATATACGCTGTACCACTAAAATGATTTATACAAATTTAGCGTTTACCCTCCTGAATATAAGGAACATAGTACCTCAGTGGAATTTGTATCTTATTGGTATCTTATGGTTTCCATCCCACCCTTTGTTTGCCTGAGTGTTGACCGGTTTATTGCTAAATGACGCCTCTAATGTTCTCTTCGATAGATATATAAGTTACTTTTAAGGACTGGAAATTGTGTATATCTTTTATTAGGGGAAGGCTTAAAAAACTATATGCACCCATTGCGAACAGCGAAGCGCAGTTAGATGAAGCGTGAACAGATACAATATTTGCTTACCTAAACTTCTGTCATTCTCTGCAAGTATGTATCTATTAGTATTGATGATTCTTATCTAGAAATATTACGAGATAATTCGTTAAAGCTTTCGCAAATATAATCGCATGAATAAGTTACCTCATTGGAACATGTATGTTAAAAAACTTCTTTCTCTGCGGTGCTGGTATGGTTTTGTATTTAAATATGCAAATAAATAGAAATTATGCTACAAACACACACAAATAATCGCAATAGATAGAAAAAATTCAAAAACTATTTTAAAATAGGTGCAATTTATAATTATATTTTGAATGCACTTCTCATAAATATAACAGAAATTCATTATAGGTGCATCGCAATTATATTGTGTTTGTTTAACATCTAAGACGTTTTGTTAAAAGTTACTCAAATGTTTCAAGTCGCGCAATGTGTGTCAACGAATGCTTTCTTAACTCATTCAAATCGAAAATAAAGAAAGAAAACATTCCGTTAGTTGCACAAAACACAATCGTCAATAATCAAGTCGATGATTTGTTATAAAAATACGCGAGGGCGACGCCCGCGGCGCTCCATTCAGAATGTTCAGCTATTCCGACGCATTAACACCTATTGCACACGCCCTTTGTGACACGCACTCCACGCAAAATACTACACTTTCCTTTTTACTGTTTATTGTTATCGTTTGTTTCGGCGTGCAAACCGTCCGCCGACAATGCGTCGGGCCGTCCGCTCCGATGAGCGCTTTCAAGAGACGAAAAAGCCGTAATTTGCTTCATTCATTCATTGTTGCCGCTAAAAGTCGCCTTTTGTCGGCACTTGGAATTGGAAGCGTTTAGATTCGGAGGCAATTCGCGAGCCGCTCCCGGTCACTCTCACCTCAATGCGCGCTTAATGGACGCTTTCAACGCTCTGGGTCCACGGCATTTTGCGCCAGGATGTGCTCTGTTTTATACAGTCATTAAAAGCTTTTATTCGCAGAGATATAAGTAAACCTGAGCGCCCAATACGCGTGGGCGGGCGGAGGTGATTAGCTAGGTACCTACATTCAAATACATTTTAATTAGAACAGTTTGTTGATTTTACTTTATCATTTTTAAGTTTCTTTTTTATTCGTTATAGTGAGGTAGAGATAGTAATGTTTATTTTCCATGATTTGCAATGACTGAAATTTCACCGCTTCAGTGGATTGTACAAGCGCAGTAAAGTAATGCAATTACAAAATTTATATAAAGTAGTGTTTTAACCTCATTTTCACTTCTAGTTATTTTCTAGAACCTATTTAAAACTACTTTCCTTGTAAACATAAGGGAAATATAATCATAATATTAAAGAGCTTTTCTTTGAATAGTGAACGATACTAAGTTATCGAGTTTCCACCTATCTACACAAATATTATAAAGAGAAAGACTTTGTTTGATTCTTTATTTGTTTGTTTTCGTTGTAACGAAAAGGCTCAAAAAATACTGGACCGATTTTAATTTAAACTTTCACCATTCGAAAGCTACGTTATCCACGAGTTACATAGGCTATATATATAACATTATGTTACGGGAGCCAAACAGCGCGGATCAGCTAGTATACTATATAGCATTAATGGTATTAATATATTTCAATAAATTAGTATCTTCAATACCTAAATGCCAGCAATGAATTCATTTACCTTAGCGTTATATCCAATGGTAGAGAGATTGTTAGGCATTTCGTTACATTAGGATTTTTCACACTTTTTCGTTAGGATCAACCTCACAAAAATCTTTAAGGTCTTGTTGTTCTGGCCATGTTTTATGAATTTTAAAATCATCCCGACCTATTCATGTCTAAAATGAAAATGACGCGCTAGGTATGTTAGGAAACATTTCTGTACCAAATTTTATTTAAAATCTAACGATCCACACACATTTATGATGTTCATAGGTTTCATTATTACATTAAATTACAACGAAATATTATCTTTCATAAGCTAAGATTTAAGAATAAAAGTCAAATAAATCACTTTATCCAGTATTTTATCACAAAAGTCGCTTTAAATGTAACCTTTCTATGCACATCGTAATCTCGAAGCTTACAAAGGTTACCTAACGAAATTCACATGTTTCCTCTTACATATTTGTGTTCTTTTGTTGCAACAGAATGTTATCACATAATCAGCGAAACAAAAGCCTCAGTGATAATCCGTAAAGCACAAACAGGTTGAAGGAAGGAGTGCGTAACTTCCTGACTCAATACTTTGAGCTTAAAGCCGGGATTACAGATAAAATCGGTGAACCATAATTTTTCCTACCTTTTGTGTAGCGTGAAGGGTTCGATTTATCATTTTTTGCACCTTTTAACACTTTACTAGTAAATGTCTATGCATAATATATCACCTGTGGCAATATGAATAAGTAGGTAGGTACACATTTTTAATGTAAGGGAAAAATTTAAAAAAATATTTATTCTGAGATTTGATTTGATTTTGGCATGATCTACCATTTTCCTAAGCGTTTGTTTACCCCATTGATACTAGGTATCAATGTTGTAAAAAATATCGCAACTAACTATTTTATTTTCAAATCGTTCCATAAAATAATATTTTGTTTCCCATCAAAGTTATACAATTATGGCGCCTATTTAAGATTGCCGCCTAGGTTATCTACCTACCAACGTTGGTTTTCTCATAATATCTAAAACGAAATTATATTTTGTTATTTCATTTTTTTTTTTAATTCGAATTCTAAGTAATACTTCAACTTATTTATGTGTAGTTTTCTAACACAGGTCGTTGTAATATTTATTAATCAGATATTACCTAATACTTTAAATTGAAATCTATTTATTAAATTACCACATATTTATAAAAAATGTAAAAGTAATGTCTTAATTTAAGAGTGATATTTTATTCAATGGACTTTTGTAAGTTGGTATGAAAACCTTTAATAATTTGTTTCGCCAACTTAAAAAAATTATAATACTACTCTCGTCTATTTAAATTAAATAATCTAAAACCTTTAAATATTTGCTACACTACCTACTAATCGCCTTTAAAAAGAAATAGCTTACTTCGCCTAAATATTTCACACGCAGATGTAAAAAGTCATTAGTAATTGCAGGAAAAACAAATAAGATTACATAGTTTTAAGCGATGAATCATTTGTAAATCGCTTCCAACCCCGTGTGAAAACATTTGAACACCTTTGTTTCGTTCTAAATAATTGGCAGAGTTACAAGGAATTCGAAAATCGCTTGTTAAATGATAAACCTATTAACTGAAGATTTGAAATCATTAGCAGTCATTAGATACTTTAGTTTTTCCTCTGATCTAGATTATTTTTAAATACAAGAATTCCTGATAATGTAATATGAATTGTAGATTAGGTACTAACAATCATTATAATATAATATGTCATTAATTAAACCTACCGAAGAAAAAGGAGTTGACCTTTTCAACTTTTGACAAAGATGTAAATAAGCATTAAGCAATCTTAGAGAATAATTTAAGATAATTTATATCAGACTAAATGAATATCGTACAATACAATGTATGTACATTTATTTTCTTGCAAAAAAACTATTCAGACATTCTAAGTAGGTATCCATTATGATAATCAGATATGGCGCAAAATATTTATTGTTATTACTTGGATAAAGAAATTAACAAATTAACAATTAAATAATGAATTATAATATAAATCGTAATTTTTCTTTCTTCGAAGTTATTCTTTCAAGATAATTGACTATTACTGATGACGAAATAATAACTTTATCCTCTTATTCCCGAAATTAATTAAAGTCAAAGTCAGAGATTTTATCTAAGTCTCTTATTACTTATTATAAGTATTTAGCATGTTGGGTATTATAAAGGGTATTTTATTGATTATAAATGAAAAAGGTTATCATTTGATATTTGCTATTTATTTTAGTTAAAGACTCATCTTAATTAAATATTATAATTCTACGAAGTAACAACATAAGTTTTACGTTATTATAACAACAACGAGTAGACGACTTCACGTTATTTACAGATAAAATATTATTAGCATCTACTATTTACAGAGGCTTGGTCGTTTTTCAGACTTTATTTAAAACACTAAATTGATAATTATTTTTAAATGTACTAGAGACATTTATTTAAATGCATTAAGAAGATAGCGTCTCCTGGCTTAAATTTACAATATGGTACAATTTGATATATTTACAAAAACAGAATGAGTTCTAAGACACAAGGTAGAGTTCTGGGTAAATCAAGAATATTAGTTAAATGGAAAGTCCAAGAACACAGATATTATATCATCTAATAATGTTTATATATGGTTCACTATTCACATACTTTACAGGTCCTGATTACACACTAGAAATCACAAATAAGGTTTAGACCATTTCATGTTTGATATCAGACAGGCGTTGCTGGTCGGATGGACTAGGAGGCGCTGGCGACACGGCTGTGGCCGTGTGTCGCCTCAGCTGCTGGAGTAAAGCTGGGTCGAGCGCCGGCCACCAGCCGCCCAGCAGTGGATAGTGTGCCGTCGGCGCTAATGGCGTCCGCGTCTCTTCCTCCCCTGATTTAACGTCCTCCTGATCACTGGCCACTACGTCAATATCTTCTTCGACTTCCTCCTCTCCACTACTATCTCGTCGAGGTCTCTTTTCTGGTGCATCGTCTGGTGCAAGTAAGGATGCCACGTCGAATTGTCTTTTCCGGGCCGGAACTCCCGTGGGCACTCTCCCGCCGCTCCAAAACGGTAAAGGCAGCGCCGTCGGTGGAGGAGACTGCGGCGGCGGCGACGGGGAATCTTCTCCATCATCATCAACCGCCAAACCCATGTGCTTTCGTACTTTGCGCTGTGCTTTACGCCTCCGAAAGTCCCCTTTCCGGAAGTCTTCTATATTCGCCGGGTGTATTGCCCAATAATGTCCTTTACCATTTGCAGATCTTCCAGCTTTTACGAAACAATCGTTCAGAGATAAGTTATGCCGAATAGAGTTCCTCCATCCCGGTCCACGGGAGCGGAAATAAGGATAGTTATCTAGAATGTGCTGATAAATGTCCGATAAGACTAGTTTATGGTCTGGCGAACTCAATATAGCCATGGCAATGAGGCCGATGTAACTGTGCTGGGGTTTCGGTTCTTCGGGTTGTAGAGCGCGTTGTTGCAGTAGGGACATGGATAATGCTAACCGGGGTCCATAAGGTCCGTAGCACGGTGCGACAGACGGTGGGTATAAACGAAGCCGTTCAGCAACGGCATAGTTGTAGAGTTGGAGCCGGTAGTGGTCGATCGCGGCGGCGGTTACGGCGGGCGCGTCTTTGCCAAGCGGCCACGGGCCTCCCTCGGCTCCGCTACACATGTTCGCGGTGACTGTCAGTGCACGAATGCGGGTCTGGTGGCGGGCTGGCTCGGGCCGAGGCCCCCGGCGGGAGAGGGGGCGGGGGCGGTCCTCGCCGGCCAATCACCGCCGGCCCGCTCCTTGTATACGTGTTTTTGTTTAGCGACGCCCCACTCCGACGGCTTTGCAACTCCACGCACCCTGCCTTGAGTCTACGGTACTGCACGCAATGAAACGTGTTTAAATACGAAGAGTTAGTTGCTATTTATGATATGATTAGAATGTTTTATTAGAGTAATAATAATGTTTTGACGCGATATTTACTAATAAAATCTACTTCACGATTTAATCTTAGTCTAAAAAAAACACGAATTTGAACACTTTGTAAGTAGCTTTAATGGACCTTTGGGAACACATCAAAAATATTTCATACCTATTTAATTTTAGCGTTTCGTGATGTAATCGATTAAGAGCAACCACCAAAAATACTTTAAATATCACATTAAACTGATCATTTAATAATCGCAATTGATTTTTCAGAAACTGAACATCGGACTCCACAAATAAAATTATCCGAATTATATTATTTAAAAAACAATTAAACCTCCGTGTTCCTCTCTGTAAAGGGCTGTAAGTTGTAACTCTATACCTATTTGTTTACTAGAAAATAAACTCTTATGTCTTTCGATATCATCTCTACTATTGCAAAAAAGTGAGGAAATCTCATTATCCAATATTTAAGAGCATTCTATGTAACAGCTAAACAGCACCGTTTTTAAAGGAATGCTTTCTTGTTGATCATCTGCCATTTTTTAATATTCTAATGAAAATAAATACATAATGCAACTGTTTATTTTTTATGCTATCCCTCCTTCAAACCGTTACAAATGACAACTTCGTACCGAGTACTTCCCTGTTATTTTGAAGATATCACAACAAGCAATAACACATTACTTCTCAGGAGGTGCGCAAGAGCGAGATGTCTATAGAAAAATACATTTAACTGCACAGGAGGAAAAAGGATGGAAGAATATGCAACAGTTTCACATGTGACATAATCTGTATTCATTCCTCCAACCTAATAGAAACGCTAGTCCAAAGACCTAAAGTTCATGTTTCATTAGCAGGAATTTGTCATAAAGCATTGTACACACGATGTTCGTGGCATGAAAATAAAAGCTTCATTGCGAGTGCGAGTAGAGCAGAACGAACGAGCGTTTCGCGCCAACAATGACGTCGCCGCCCATTTAAATACGCCATCTTGTTTGTGTCTCCTTTCGCTTTGTGAAGCAATGTTTCGGAAAAAGGAAATTACAGGAAATATTTACCCATTTGTTAAATATACAGCTAGATTGGTAGCAATCGAAATTTTTGTTTACTTGTGAAAATTATTTTGGAATATTACTTATTAAATGAGTTAGAATGATTATTTAAGCTGTTTAGCTGAAATAAATTATTGATAACTTTACCTAAAGCACATTACTACTACTTTAATGGTGTATTGCCCAATAATGTCCTTTACCATTTGCAGATCAGATAAGTATAGACTTATTTGAGTAAAATGCTTTATGCATTTTGTATAGTTATTATTATTGTAAAAAAAAAACAATGAAGCTTTCCAATCCCTACCATTTTGTTCCAAACTTAATCTAATTTTTGAAAACTATAAAAAAATTCTTTCCACTATCAGTTATCCTTTATTTCCTCTGTATTTTCGGTTGTAGACAAAAGTGTGTTTTAAATTGATTGGTCGCATCACGTCTCGCAGTGACGTAAAACAAACGAATTGATCGGCAAACAACGCGAGCTCGCGGGACGCTGGACGAATTCTAATTTAACGGCGCGGGCGATTCAAACTGGCAAAGTTATAAACTATAAAATAAAGTGAAATCACATTTCCTTGGCATGGTAAATGTGAGTTAGTGCTGATTAATTTTTGTGACATATAGGGAACAACGCTCAAAAAAAAATTCTCTTATTTTTTCGAAATTTTCAAAACCCAATGTTTGTTATACGAGATAACGTGTAGAGAGGTATAAAACGTTATAAGCCCAATCTTTTTAACTACAGAATTAGATATATGGCTATGAAATTAGAAAAATGTATTATTGAAAATTACATAAGTAAGGATTCAAGCTCCCCTAGTACAGTCAGCGGCATACGTCGATAATCGGCCTTTACAAAAGCTTCAGCTGAGTTATTTATATTATTTAAATATAAGTTTAATGTACTATAATTTTAATCTTACTAAACACTCTATTTGTACTTATAGGTTTATTTATCTATTTATCATTAGTTTTTCTCCTAATTTTGTTTGAGCATAAATTTATAGGACTCTGTTTTTTATAAAGTCCCGTCCCGTCTTTATTCTCTGAGTATTAAATATGTTCTATTACAATAATACAATACTCGCTGTACTGTCACAAACATATACAGGGTGTCCCGTAATGAGTGAATCATCTCTTGGGGGATGATAGCTGAGCTAATAATCTATCAAAAAAACCCAATATAAGAGTTGCTTTCTTGGATAAATGTATTAGAAATTAATAAAAATATCAGACAACGGAAGAAAAAATTTACACACAATACATCACATTACAAATTATGAATTCTTATTAATATTGAACAATAATAACATTTTATTTTATTTTTCATGTAAAAAAAAAACCTTTCATACTAAGTATCATCCTGGACGTATCATTAAAATAGGTCCCAAATTGAATTCAAATAGCAATAATTTTTTTGCTATAGGGAAAAACCATAAGTATTATACCATTTTGAAATTGGTATTAAGTACAGAAGTTTTTAAAATCACTCACCGTCTTAGTGTAGTACATTTTTTTTTAACCACAGACTATCAAATTTGGCCTCAAAATTTTTCTCTATACTTAATTTGAAATAAATATTTTTTTTCTTCCGTTGTCTGATATTTTTATTAATTTCTAATACATTTATCCAAGAAAGCAACTCTTAAAGAAAACTTGGTAAAAAAATTATGAAAAACAAATAAGAATTGCGGCTACAGCAATATAAAACATTGGGCGAGGTCAACATTTTTGAAAAAACTACAAAATCCTCAATATCTCAGAAACAGTGATATTTTTGTATGACCTATATTGGGTTTTTTTGATAGATTATTAGCTCAGCTATCATCCCCCAAGAGATGCTTCACTCATTACGGGACACCCTGTATATATATATAACGACGTGAAACTTTAAATTTTGATTAGATATAAGTAAACTATAAAATTCTATTACTATATTAGTGCCTTTTTGTCATTTAGAGCTTTTTCAATCTAATAATGTTATGTTTTCTCACCTTATATGTTGACTATGTATCTTCTGCACAGATACCTACAACGCGATAACACCTCAAACTTCAAAAAACTTATAATATTTAAAACAAATTAAAAAATTATAAAAACAGTCCTATCGAACACAGATTCAAAATTAGAACGTTTTGAATTTATGTAGATTGATTTATTTCAAGCCGAGTTTCTCATTGTTGTTCTAATTGCCGAGGCCGCAAGACGGAGGCGGGCCGCTCCGCCCACCGCTCCCGATTTCATTGTACTCGACTGTACCCTGGAACCGTGGCAATAAATTTTGTTCACGTCAGTACGTCCCACAGTTTATTTTGTATTTGCATTGTTTATGTAACTGTACCCAGTTGTACATACGATTCATTGTTTTTCGGTAATAACAACATCCGGAGCATATAGCCTGTAGTTATTCAATAACTGTAAACTGTGATAATTATAACTTTTTGAACACCTCTTGGACGTTTATTACATGGACGTACGAAATTCCAAATGACTCGTATCCGAGAGATATTCTATAATAGGGCTCGTTACTTTCCGAACTTCTTATGGTGCAAAAATTAAATTCCATAATTAAAAAAAAATACCTTATAAAATGATTAAATAAAAAAATAAAGAGAAAACGTGAACGTTATAACTTGTAACACGTAAATATAAAAGCGACATCAAATTAAGCGGAAAGCTGAAACTTCTGCGTAATATTTAGAATGTAAATAGCTTTCTTGTTAAATGCCGCCCGCTTGTATATTGAATTACAGACTTTGTGTGGAAAACTGTTCGCAAAATATTTTGGCGTCACAAAGGAGGTATTAACTGGGAGCGCGCGGCGTCCATGTTAATTTTATGCAAATCGACTGGCGCGCAGCCGACGGCGCTTTCCCGCGACTTTTGCATGTTTATGAAGATGAAACTTTTTTCTTGGATGTGTGATGTGAAATGTTTTCGCTTGATGTGTGAAAATTAAATAAAAGGTTATTTTTTATTAATTTCAGTTATTTAGTAAATGTGTGTGTTTTATATACATGTGTAGTTAAATAGTAGTAGGTAACTAGGTACTATATGACATGAATTTTTGAAAATGAACAAACTAGATTCATAAAATGTTATTCAGTTTCAGACGAATTACGTTTTCAGTTTAAACTACGATTGAAAATGTGAACTTAAAAGTTAGGCAAAACGTTGAGAATGTTTAGAGTTTAGACAGTAGTACGTTTATCGGAATTATTAGTTTTGGTACGAGCCCAACGTACGAATAATCTAATAAAATCTTCCCATTAAAATAAAACGTATCGTAGTAAGTTATTAATTCAATAAATTGAATAAACTCATGACATCTACTATCCAGTTAAATAAATTATTCTCTTCATATTTTTATAATTTGAAAACGAGGGTAAGATAGATAAAATTAATAATATAAAAGATTCCAAGGCAGTATAAAAATAAATATTTTATTAGGCCTTAAAATAACCTCTTAAGCCAATAATACAACACATTCTTAGAATCCGAATCCCACAAAAACCGATTAATAAATCCATTGCGACACTTGAACAAGCATTTATTATAAGGCACATGAATATATTAACACTTTATGCGTCTGTAATAAGATCTATTTTACAGGGAAGGGTACGAATATTTTTTATAGTAATACAAGACTAGCGCCCTACATTGCCACTGAATGCGCTGCCACCTCTATTGTAATCGCCTGACACTTTTATAGTTACGATTAACAAACGAAATTAGAGCCCAATAATATTATTAAGTGTTTTTTCGAGTTATCGAGAAGAATGACGTCCCCTTTTCCCGAGTTAATATTTTGAATAAGTGCTCGTATTACCACCTACGTTTGTGTAAACACAATAAATATTTTTTAGGGTGTCTCTTTATCTCCTAGTTAGATTGGAGAAATAGATTGTAAGTTGAAGATACATGCTTAAGATATAACATTGTCATATTTTGCGCATTGTATTCCATATTACAAATTGAAAAAAGCTTTTTAAGGTATGAAGATATCAATGGCTATTAACGGCCAAATTAACCAATAGTTACCATTTTTTATATTAACATTAAAATTATTATTACATTAATTAATTTATATTAAAATTATGTTGATTGTTACATTGCTATAATTTTAAGCATAAATTTTATTATTTACTTTTGTAAATAAAAATATTTATTTAACTATATTGTTTTGCCAAAGTTTATTAACTTTAACGTAGAAAATTATAGTAGAGCAATGTAAAAAAGGAGAGAATCAGAAGAAAATAATTATAATTTATTTTCTTATCTTGAATGAATACACATTATTTATCCAATTATAATTCCAATTTAAACCGTCTCTAGCCAACTGTTTCTTCTTTACACGAAAAAGAACGTTAGCATAACTAACCGAAGTTCAAGTGTTTCTAAGTTTAGATAACACTAAGAAAAATCTAGATTGTATCCGTTTAAGGTCCTTCAATGCACTTTATACTCCTGTATTCAATAATGAACTCGCCAATGTAATCTTACGGAAAATGTAGTTGCTTCATTGGACATCTTCTTACATACGGTATTTATTATTTACATTTTAATACCAAGATGTTTACATTTGAAGTTTGAACTAAGTAGTCCCTGACTGTCACCATCTTTTTATGTTAAGTCTACATAAAATTATTGGTTTTATTTTCAACCGAAGCCTTATCATCGATTATTTGAACCATCAAATAACTTACATAGAACAAATAACCAATTAATTATCCCCTTACATAAACATTAGCAATAATCAATTTTCTTAACATCCAACCGCAGTAACGTAAAACAAATCACAGACGTATCGTAGCAATACATTTCCGTATGAATAATGTAGCAGGCTGATCGAATTAACCACTCGACCAACAATGACAGGCCAGGATTAACTGACGGTAAGTGGATTACTTGCTTCCGCTCCTTTGTCAGCCTCTACAACTTCGCGCTACTGGTTAAGGGTACAAATGTTTGGCTGGTGTGCTTATTTTGGTACGTAATATTTGGACAGTCATTGGGCATTCTTAATGTTTAAATGAATATGTAGTATGGACTCTTCTGAAGGGAATAATTTATATGATTACACCAAGCTGTCACGCAGTCTTTCAATCTCATAATTATTCACAATTTTTCAAACATTTTATTATTTTCGAAACAATAAAGAAAAATAAAATAAACAACTTAAAGAGTTATGAACAAATAAATAAGACATATGATAGTAGGATTAGAACGAAAAGAAACTAACTTTTTTATAAAGAGTGTAAAACTATGTTCCTATTGTAGATAGGTATGTATATAGTTCTTTATTTTCTCGATTTTCAAGAGTACATTCTCTCTATGTAAATGCAATTAAACGCGTGAGAATTACTCATTCGATTAAATGCTCAACATTAATCTACTGATAATGCGTTAAATAGAAAGAAATTACAAGCACCCTCTCACTGATACAGTTCAATGAGTTACAATGGCTCTTTAAATCCGCAGTGCTCGGCCACGGAAGCTCGTGAAATAAAAACATTTGGTGGAACAATACGGCCATTGTGGGACCACTCTCGAATTATTCTGTTTTGTCAATACGTAAATAGTGCATAAATATTTAAACAGCTTAAATTCTAAACCTTGGGAAGCGCTTTGTTTCGTTTTTCTGTTTCTAACTTTTGATGACGGAAATTTTGGAATATTTTTTTGTATGTTGAGACAGCTATGTGACGCGTAAATTATAAATCGTTAAAAATAATTAAAGAATAATGATAAGCAGTATTTTCTATTTTATAAAAGTGTAATAAATAATAATTTATTCCAATATTAGAACGAAAAACTTTTGTGATAACAAAAAAAAAATCTGACCGCACCCAAATAAAAGCGTAAAGTGTAACCCCAGGTGCACCCAGTGTCACTAAACAAGAAATTTGCTGAACACTGAAAAGATTAAATCGTTCCATCTGCGAAATCACTCCAATTTCACACCAACGTCTTACTGGTTTTTAATTCAATTACAAGAGCTTTGTCCAGTGTTGGGCGCACGCTCCACACAATGTATATTTTGCCAACAATAACTGTATTTTGAACACAATACATCAAATCTTTGATGACGAGTGACGTCTCGTCAATGGTCAGTATTTTTTCAACACTCCAATGTAACTGTACTTGAAGGAGGCTAGGAGTCGATGTTAGATTTGGAGATAACATTTGATTGTCCATCTCGTACAGTTTAGACAATAATAAGTTTTTTTAGGATTAAGGCGCCAAGAGGGATTGCCCATTGCAACGTTCATATATGAATTTTAATGATTATTTTTGATACGTAAATAAATCGTGACTTATTGAAATATTAGCTATAAGCAATAGGTATGTATGCAATGGAGAATATCCTCTTAAAAACATTTTCATGCATGTGTAACATTGAACTATGTCCAACGAATTTAAAATGCCTGTCGACCTTTTTTGCATTTACATATGGAATATTCATCAATACTCATTTGCCTACGTTAAAAGAAAACTATAAGAAAAATCAACACAAGACAGTTTCAAAATAAGACAGTTTCAAAAAGTTTTCATCTCCTCGACTACATCATGAATTGTGTTTGCTGTTGAAGTGTTTATCGAGTCCTGTACTGATAGTATCTTAATCTCGGATTAGTCGAATGTTAAAGAGCATTGTCAGGTTGTCTACACTTCTATTGGGATGCCCACCTAGACACAAAAGGCTTATATCTGGGTCAAACTCCCACGCGAAATAATGGAGATTAGCAAATCTTTTCCGATAGTGTATCCGGTCGATTTCGTTGTTGCATTGCTAGTAAATGTACTTATTTTCTAATTTCTCGAAAGTCTACTGGAGATTTTGCTCCCTGATTTATGTATTCTACTAATAAAGCGCCTTATCTATCCACATTGCTACTCGTTTGTATTTCTTTAAAATAATAAATAGGGATGTAAAAGCTATTAGAATTAATTCATACTTTTATTAATATACCTAACTAGCCGCGCCCCGCGGTTTCACCCGCGTAACGTCTGATCCCTGATTAAAAGTAGCCTATATGTTATTCTGAACCCTTACCTGTATGTATACCAAGTTTCATCATAATCGGTGCAGTAGTTTTTGCGTGAAAGAGTAACAAACATCCATACATCCATACATCCATACTTACAAACTTTCGCCTTTATAATAGTAGTAGGATAATATTTCTAGGAGAACTTCGTTTGAATATTATTTTTTAGGTTTCTAATGTAATTTTAATTGTTCTTATGTTTTATTTGTACTATAAGTACTTGATATAAATGTATTTTCTTTATTTTTTTTTTCAATTAAATAAAGTAGTATAAAATAAAGCATTTTTTTAGTTTATTTTGAAAGTTGGATTATTTACAAGTGAAAATGTATTTACACCAAATTAAAATATATAACGTTTTTCTAATCACCATAATTAAAATAAAATGGGATAGTTATTAGAATTCCTATATGAAACTTTTTTAACCATTGTATTATAATGTATAATATCATTGTTTTCAACACATTTTTATCACCAAAAAATGCACTCACTATGTTGGAAATGGGCGTTGTAGAGGTATCTGATACATATAACAAAAAAGTGTTTTTAAAAATTATTTAAGCCTTATGAAAATTTGTACAAAAGCTACTAAAGAGTCATTTAACAACATTAAAAAAACATATCACCTTCACCATAACAGATTTTTTCGCATAAGTTTCTAAGTCTCCTAGTATAAGTCTGTTTTCTAGTATTTTATTCCACCTTTATATATTTCCGGTTTTATTAAGTACAATGTTATAGAAATAAAAAGATTACCCTAATAAAATGTTAATAAGGCTATGTATACATGCTTGATATATTTTCTAGTCTACTAGTCTCAGTAACGCATACATAATGTTTTTTCTCTTGAGGCTAAAAATTTAAAAAATAAATACTGAATTATTTTATCAATCGAGTCGAATACAAACAGTTGATTGTATAATATATATTTACGATTATTAGAAAATGAAAAACATTTATTTGAAAAAAAATATAGTCTTTAAAGCTATCAATGCCATTTTCTTTCATTGTCAGTCTATTGACAGCTTTCTAAACTTTTACACGAAAGAAAGTTCATAAAACCAATGCTTAAAACCTGATTATTATGTTTTATATAATAAATTTTACACGGTATTCTCGAAAGTCTATAACATGGTTTTTAGTATTAATATCGTTGTGTCTTTTCTTACATGTATATTTTTTACACTACATAAGTGATTTATACAATCGTGTTAATAGTATAGTGACCGTAGTTCGTCGGAGACGTGAACACCAGCTGAGTGCAGACACGAAATACATTCTGACTTGGAGGAAGAACTACCTCATAAAGCAGGAGATATTCAGCACAAAAAACTGTTCACAGAAAAAATGTTTTATAACTTCATATAGACCTTTTCTTGCGAATTACATTGAGTTCGACGCTATAATTTTTGGTGAAAAATTTCTAGATAAAGAATCAGAAGATAGACCATTCAAACGTACGGCATCACAGATCTACGTTTTCCATTCTCTAGAATCCTCATACAATAATCCCGCGTGTAACACGTACGACGACGGCTTTTTCAATTGGACTTTTACATATCGTCTCGATTCGGATATCGTGTGGAGTTACTTTATTGTGCGAAACCTTACGGGAGCCATCGTAGCCCCCAGCGTTTCTATTAAATGGCAAAGGAGTTCCAAGCCTGTGCACCCAAGAATAAAGTTCAATTTGAGTAAGAAGAAGAAAGCAGCGGCTTGGCTGGTAAGTCACTGTAGAGCCGACAGCTTTCGAGACGAATATTTAACCAGGCTCCAGGAACATTTATTCCATTTCGCATTGAGAATTGATGTTTACGGTAGCTGCTCACAGAATAAATGCCCGAACGACAATTGCGACATAATGTTGAGAGATTATTACTTTTACATGGCCTTCGAAAACTCGTTCTCTGAAGACTACGTGACCGAGAAAGTTCTACATGGATACGATAACTTCGCCGTGCCTATAGTATATGGTGGTGCGAATTACAGCAGGTAATATTTCAGTTGATTGTTGTATATATGTATATGTATAATTTCACCAGTGTCATGTCACATTACGGCCCTAAAAACGAACTGTTAATTTTTAGGACTTTTTTCTAAATCAAAAGAGCTTTGTATCGTGCTCTAATTTGCATGAAATTAGAGCAACGAATAGAGATGAAAAACTAACCGAAACTCGTAATCTTCCTCTTATTAAGTAACTTAATGACTAATATAAATTATTCGAAAAAAATAACCAAAAATAATTGACTTCAGGTTCCTCCCAGCCGGTTCGTACATAAACGCACGCGAGATGCACCCTTATAATTTAGCCTTCGCAATGTACCAAGCCATAAAAGATCCCAAGCTTTATGAAACGTATTTCAAATGGACTAATTTGTACACCGTAGAATCCGATCCCCGTGCAGACCACCCCTTATGTGCGCTATGCGAAGCCTTACATACGCAGTCTAGGCATGTACCTGCAAAAGAAAAGTTTCGAATTTGGTGGAATGACATCAATGGCATGAAATGGTGCCTTTCACAGGAATATTGGAATGAGACGTCACTCGTTAATATCGACGGCAGACATATATTTCGTTTGTATTAATTTTTACTTTTTAATTATATTTTATTTTATAAAATATTTTTCTTCATCCTTATAGTATTATCTCCATATCGGTTACCTTAAGAATTATTTTATTATGTGGTTTAATTATGCGTTATCTCTCCTTAGATATGCATAAAATAACTCTCTCTTATTGTAATTTATTTTTAATAAGTAGGATAATAATAATTTTATCTAAATCTACAAGCCATAGAACGAATCTCCATCGCATTATGAAGCTACAACTCATCAACAATACTTATAAGACTTCA
The DNA here is from genome assembly GCA_001586405.1 of Phoebis sennae. Classification (NCBI taxonomy): domain Eukaryota; kingdom Metazoa; phylum Arthropoda; class Insecta; order Lepidoptera; family Pieridae; genus Phoebis; species Phoebis sennae. The sequence goes on along the minus strand of LQNK01000069.1, from coordinate 486,238 downwards.
GCTATAGTTTTGTAATCCACCTCTACTCCGATATTAAATTCGTATTCACACAAAAGAGCATGTTGCCACAAATACGACATAAAGACGGCAAAGTAATTAATGTTCAGTATTGGTTGAATCCAGCAAGGGGTTCGCACAATACGGTAGTTAGAGGGGGCGCGGATCAGCCGACGTTTAACGAGCAAATTATTTAGTAAATGTTACCAAATAATAACATTACTGTTGCGAGGGGCTGCGTCTCCCGTCTTGGGATCATAATATGGATTTGGGATAATATCTTGTGAGACATTGCTGGATGTGAATAATCTATTATACCTGACTATATCGTACGTGACAAAGGCATTTAATAACATAGATTTATGTATATTATTAAACAACATAGATCTTTCAGAAACAATAATAATTAAAATACATGTATCAGCAACAATTATACCGTTGTCTGATAGTCACCCATTACATTAGATTAAACTTGGTATGATCGATTGAGAGAGGTGAAATGAATTGACTGAAGAAGATGCTTTTGCTCCCTTAAATATTATAAATATACACACATACAATTCCTATAGCTGTAGTCTATAGTAATATTTGCAAAGACGCGGCCTAGCTGGTACCAGCCACCCTTCGCGGTTAGCCAATGAGAGTGTCGCACTCGAGCGGGTCGCAGTGCAAACAGCGACGCTGAATGCCTCTTAATTGAGTGGCTCCAACCTCTCGCGATCTATTGTCAATACCATTATAGCAATTATGAGTTAAACGCGAATTAATCATTGTGATGTTCTACGCTCCGGTGAACCGGAGAAGTCGGGGTACTTGAATGCGGTATATAGGAGCGTTTTTATAATTGTATTTACTGAGCGCTAGCAGAGAAATGTTGTTTTCTGATCTAAGCGTGTTTTGAACACAGAGACAATCTAGGATAAAACAACCTGGCGCATAAAAACGAGGAAAGCCGACCCCAAATAATGGGAACAGACAAAGATAATGAAGAAAAGAAGAACATTGTTATGTTGTAACATTTAAAGTAGCTATGCCTATGCTTGTGTTCTCCCATAAATAATAGGTACCTATTGATAGGTGTGAACGAAATTGGTGCTACATAATGTATTCACAAAGCGGCCGACCGCGACGTCTGAGCTACCTTAGCCTGAAACAACGTTTCGTAGAGCATCATTCATCAGTCAGTATCAGAAATGATAGAATGCGTTTAACTTGTGCGATAAAACCAAGTTCTGGTATATTTTTCAGTGGGTTTTAATGTCCCATGTCTACCAAGTACCAACGTAATTTGTAACCTAGCTCTCTACATCTCGTATAAGGCTCTCCGATTGTGCGTCAAAGTGAATTAATATCTGAAAAAAACCGGCCAAGTGCAAGTCGGACTTGGGCACGAAGGGTTCCGTACCATCATTGAACAGAAAAATACAAAAAACACGTTTATTGTATGGGGACTGTATTTTTATTTTTTCTAATAGTCGCAACGGAAATACCTAATTCGTGAAAATTAGGCTTTCTAGCTATCAGGGTAATGAGATACAGCTTGGTGATACACGGACTGACTGCGGAGGTTTTGTAATGGGGCCCTGTTTTTGCCTTTTAGGTGCGGAACCCTAAATATCATAAACATATTTGTAGAATCCTACCATGCCATATTCGAGACCTTATGTTTTCATCAAAATTAAAAACACAATACTGTATCCAAGAAACTCGTACTCCTTACAAAAACTATTTTCTTTCCTCGGCAATAATATTGTCACGTTTGAGTCCAGTATCAAAAGTATTTATCAACGTTGCGCAAAACTAAAACATCCCCAGAGAGCAAGAAGCCCCCGCAAACGGAATAATTCAATAACCGACGGAACGCGCGTCTAATCCCAAAATTAGCAATACGATATCATTAAATAGATTTTGGTCTCGAACAAAGCAGATGTCGAGGGAATACCTAGTAAGGGGGTGTTTAGCAAATCATTAGCCTGCCTAATGAAGGGTTGCGTACTTCGTATTTGCCATTCGTGTTGTCTCCTAAATGGAACCGCCAAAGAGAATATTAATTAATGGCCTAAAATGTATTATGTTAATATTACATTTGTTTATTGTACCTGCCTATTCGCTTTTAGCAATGTCTCTTGGACGAATAGGAATAAACGGAGCGGAACTTATAACTTAAGTAATATTGAAAGTTAATTAATTAATTTTAGTATTTGGTATAATTAAGATAACGATGGTAACATTTATGTCTACATGAGTAGAATATCTAACAGTTCTGTCATTAAAAATAATACGCCTGATGAGCGTAAATAGCAATCTATCGTAAAGCGTAACATCAGTACAATTGTCAAGGCTCACACACGCGCCGGCACGTGTTCCGAACAATGTGTACGCTCGCCTTTGTGTCCGATGCAGATTGCTTCCGGATGACCCGTATCGGATTGCCGACGAAAAATGTTGACATTGTTACAGCTTCATTGATAAAATGTTGGCAAATTACAAATTGCTGCTCGTTATGATATTCAATATTTATACGTGCAACACTGAATTTAAATAAGCAAAATCAAAAATATTTGATATTTTATTATTAATTTAAACTGATACAATTTCTGATGGGAACACATATAAATTTTACTTGATATCTTTTAAAGAATCGTCAATTCCATATAAAATAAGAACTTTTGTTATCTACAGACTAAAGTAAACCAAATGTAACAATACAAGTAACAAATCCATGCACGTAGAACGTGTGCGTTCCCCCCGCGGAAAAGTGTCGAATTTTGACAACTTTCTTTGGCAACTATTTAGTGTGTCGAGTCGTGTAATTGTGTGTGCAATTTTTAAATTTGTGCGTCCAGTAGTTTTGGAGAAAATCGACAAAAACTGTTTCCGCTGGGGGAACGTTCTCCCAGCGGAAACTTTTTTTAAAAAATGGTCCTACTGAAAAAATTTTTTTGCACATAATTAGTGTGTCACGAGTTGTAATTGTGTGTGTAAAAATGAAATTTGTGCGTCATAGGGCTCCGAAGTTATTCAAGATTCTGCTAGGAGGACGTTTTTCCAAATGCTGGATCTCTGAAACTAGTGGTCGGACATATACGATTTTTTTTACATACATAGCTATTAATTTGTGTGCATGATTTATGAAAAAACTATTTAATAAAAATAAACCATT
>LQNK01000069.1:470399-482410 GCA_001586405.1 Phoebis sennae | reverse complement strand
ACGTAGAACGGAGGTAATACCGCCGTATCGAGACAAAATACAGCCCAATAAACATTTACAAAGACCAATCGAACATCTGAGTTTCATATTTCATCGTTTAGTCAGCAATGTGGGGAGATGGGGAGGGGGTAGGGAAAGGGAAGGGAGAGAAGTCGACGGAAACAATTAGGTGGGGCGCAGGCGCTGTGCTTCCTGCTCTTGGTAATTGCCGTATCTATTCGCTTATGTGTTCCGTTATAATTGAAAGCCTTGTTATCATTGCAACAATGCATGACATTTTGTTTTTAACGCTCGGTCTGATTTGTTGTGAGACAGAAAAAAAACGCCAATATAAAACGTATATTTTATATAGGATCTGAACAATAAATATTTTTTTATGTCAGAGCAAGCAAAGGAAAGAGTGGTGCATCACATGTTAAGTGATCACCGCCACCCATGAACTCCTGAAACACCGGCCGGCTTTTGATGGACATATTTGCTCGTCTCTTGAAGGCCCCAATGTCGAATTTGTCCGGAAATGCAACAGATGCTATAATTAAAACTTTAAATTTGTTGTGAAATGTAAGGCAACAATTACAATTAATAATAAAAATTTGACAATTACTATAATTATTTCTTAAAATTACCCATTTTTCTGAAAAATCTTGTTACTTATCCTGTAAACTACAAGAGCCAAAAATTACCACCTTCAGTCTCGTTTTAATCGCAAGACATTACTTACTCCGTTTTGGATTCCCAAGGGGCTATAAGTAGCATTTGCTTTAATATCTCTCATAATGATTACACAATACGGCTTTGTTGTAATAGTTCATCATCCTATAATACCGGGATTAAAGCCAACAACCCTTTGTGGGCGGATTAAAAACTTCGTCAAAACATTTGGTCGCGCTTGTTATTTCAACTTTTTGCATATGCAATATGGCATTAAATTCATGATAGATTTACTATACGATACTGTTATTGAAATTTTTATCTTACTATTACCTAAGTATATACAGTCAAACCTGGATAAGCGAGAGTTCAAGGGACCGCAATCTTATTCTCGCTTATAGAGGTTTCTCACTAACCCGAGTTTCTCACTAATGCAGGTTCATGGGTAGCGTTTCTCACTAATAGAGGTACGCAGCAATAACAAGTCAGAACAAGTCACGACATGTCATGACATGTCATTGGATAGCGATAGGTCTTAATAGTGAATTCTTCCAAAATAAAACACAGTTTCTAAATTTTTTTTTTTGGCTAAAATAAATATTTTTCGAGATATACGCTTATTAAGTCGTAAATATGTCGTACCGCGCGACAGGGTGAGATTTGGATTGAGATGCAGATATGCCTTTTTATAATTTTAACGAATAGATTAAGACGTTAAAAATCACTCAATTAATTCCCGAAATCTCCCAAAATAACATGCTCATTTTTTCAAACTTGTTGCGCGCCTCTTTAAAATATAGAAATTTTTAGTTCACCCGAGCAAAACCACGTCAATAAGCTAGTAATAAATAACCCTGACTGTCGCTTATAGAGGTAAAGATAAGTAGCAATCTCACTTATAGAGGTCCATGAGCGAAAAACGACTCTCTCTTATCGAGGTTTCTATCTCTCATTAATAGAGGTTTTAGGATCTAAAAACGCCGAGACCTGGCTATTACTCTCACTTATAGAGTTTTCTCGCTTATCCAGTTCTCACTTATCCAGGTTTGACTGTATCGCCTTTTGCCATAATTGTTTATTATTAACATTATTTTTAATTTTTAATTTTTTTTAATTGTAAAAACCTTTGTTTTTTGTTTGTTTTTTATGTTAACCTTTGTTTTTTTATGGCAATAAAAGTAATTTTATTTTTTTTATTTATTTTTATTTTAAGTATTTATATTAATTCAGTATTACCAATACTTGCCTTGTAGAATAAAAAAAACAATTTTAGCAATATTTTTAACAAAATAAAACACAATAAGAAAACGTAGTTTTGCCATTTGCCACGTTGCTAAAATTAAATATTCACATCACACATTTATAAACCCCTCGCTTTATCCTAACAACCACTTTCACTATCAGTTCTGTCAATTTGTATTTGCCTGCAATCATTAATGTATGGCATGTAGCGTTTTACTTTCAACTTGTGCAGTCACAGACCGACCACTTTTTGGCGACTACCCCGATCCCCGTAGACTTTGTACCTAGGGAGTCATAGAGAAACTTAAAGACGAGTGCAGGGGTCAAATTATACTGTTCGCATACGAATTTAACTACATGAATGAATAGGTGTCAAGAGTAATGCGTCAGAGCGAGCCGGAGGGGCGCGGACGTGCCGGGTAACAAGAGCCACTCGCCTCATAATGTTACATAATTCAATTGATTCCCCGACACTACCCACACGCTTCCTCCTAACTTCGTTTATAACGTTTTGATATCGGATACGCCGTTTTGACGCCTCCTTGCGCAATTCTTCGTAAATAAAACTCATACATTTTGGATTGCTGATATAATAAATAGTTAACAAAATAAATTAATTAACAATGTTGATCTAGTGGTGGTATGACACGGCGGGGGAGGAGAAGGTGACGTGGCCAAGAGGAGCGGCGTATGCGGCTACCTTGGCGACGGGAGCGGCGTACGCGACCTTGGCGACTGGGGCAGCGTAGGAAATGGGGGCAGAGTAGGAAATGGGAGCAGAGTAGGAAACGGGGGCAGCGTATGCTACCTTGGCTACGGGCGCGGCGTATGCGACCTTCGCGATAGGGGCAGCATAAGCGACCTTGGCGACGGGGGCGGCATATGCGAGCTTGGCGGGAGCAGCGTAGGCGATCTTGGCGGGAGCTGGCGCGGCAATGGGGGTGCCTTCATAACGGACAATAGCGTTGAAACCGTGTTCCTTGTCCGCGGTGTACTCTACGATGCGGTGGACGCCATCAGGCTGGACGAGGGAGTAAGAGCCGTGGACGGCGTCTCCGGCGCGGGCTTCTTGTTGCTCCTTGACGTCACCGCTCTGGCCATCGTGTACGGAGTATTGGAATTCGTAGTGGGCGGGTGCTTCGGGCTCAGCGTAGGCTACTTTAGCGAGTGGCACTACTGGTAAAGCGGACGCCACCGCGATGATGCAGAAGAGGGATACAAACTGAAAAAAATATTTTATAAGTATGGCTATAAACTTTAAATTATCTTAATTATTTTTCAACTATTAACTCGGACTAATTCAGGGCATACATTTGCTAACTAAAGTAGTCTGCAAAATAGTTAATCATTGAAAAAAATATTACTTATTTAGATCTCTAAGAGAACTGGTATGAAAGTAACGAAAGAAAAACAGATAAAAGAGGGGAGTACTTTCTACCGCCAATAATAATTTCCATTTCTTTTTTACTGTTTAACCCTTGATTTACTTCAGGTCAGTTCTTAAAATTATTTGAAATAAAAGTACTTACTTTGGCTGCCATGTTTATTGATAAGTAGTTTATCAGATAATGATGTTGATAGTTGCGGTGCAGAGCTTTTATACTTGGATCATTGTAAAGCATATCTCGAGCATGTGTAGGTCAAAAACTGGTTCACGTGTTATGTCATACAAGGTAAGTTCAGGTTCTCAATAACAATGTTTGATTTAAATGCATATATAATATTATTTATTATTTATAGCTTTCTTCTTATTTTGATACCCTATATAGTGTGTGTGAAGTCCCGTCCTATTTGGGCATGGGGAGGATGTTAAATGATGTTCCGTTTTCCTGATATCAGATAATGGAGAACGCTAGTAATAAAATATTATGTTTTTCCTAAAACCATTTTGTCAATCAACTTTAATTCAATTCGATTTATTTGTCAATCGGGTGATATGGTTAATTTTTATTCATCACACTTCTAACCATCTAAACTTTATACTTCAACTATGCTATATTTCTTCTAAATAGAATAACACTACACTAGTACTTATATCAAAATTACGAGTCTCCTACTCAATTAGCCCTCGCATATGACAAATTATGGAATCAAATCGATCACAATAAAAACTAAAAAGGACTATTTCTCAAGATTGTTTTAAGAATAAGGTAGAACTTTTTATTAGATCATCGATTATGAACCCGTAAAAGATCTCATTATAAGATGCAAATAACTACATAATAATAAACAAATGAAAGGTAATAACTTATCCATAACAAGGTGTGAATGAAATGTAACATTGTGCAATATCACACATTACACACTTGAAGCATTTCATAAATATTGCAATTAGTCGAGTCATTTTCCAAATCTCAGAAACCAAAACTGGTTATTTTCCCACAGGGTATATTTTGTCATGCAATGATAAAAATGTATAGCCGTTACTATGTACGTGCATATCTTAGTTCAAGAGCTCATGACTAATTTCGGTATTTACGAATATTCAGATTAACTTTTCTAATGCATATGGTATATTCATATTACAGTATGAAACATACCTAAGATCATGTATAATCTACTTATGTTGTTTATAAAAAACATTCCCAGGTTGAAAGATTATTTTGTGTATATAATACACCTTTTATTTGGTTCAGTTTTTATTTAAATGAGGATATAACAGTAAACCGCATTTAATTCACAATTTATGTTTTAAAGTCGATGCTTAATAAGCTTATAATTAATAGACCGGAATCGTGTGTATCTATAGATCCATATTAGACTAAAATAACATTTGGCTGAATGTTCAGTCAGCTCTTATACTACAATAATTCATAATTACTCCTGTGCTTACTGATCTTGTTTCGATATTACTAAAGATATTAGTGATGTAACTTTTTACGTACAGTCATCACATTGAGTAAAAATAAAATGAATTCAACATTTATCCTACTATTGGCTAATCAGATTTGTATGACTCGACAAACTTTATGCGCGTATAAAAATATTCTATGCGCGTTTACCTTTGTCACAAATCACAATGTATTGTAATGTTTTTTCAATTGATTAATTGAAACATATAGGAGATCAAAAACCGTACGAGATCTATTGAGTATATCTGTTCAGAACTTCCGAAAAAAAACTTTATTAAAAATATATCTAAACTATTATATTTTTTATCTTACACTCTATGTTGATAAGAAATTAATTAAAGTTTTTAGCAATTAACCAAACATCCTCGTTGCTAACTCTACATGTAGTACAGACTATAGTTAGCACTGTTAATATACAAATCTTATTACACCTGTCACTTCCTACGGCTATAATAAGATATGTACTCATTGTTACATGTCAAATACTTTCCAATGCAAACAATCAATTCTTGATGTTGTTTTTATATAATTTGAAGATAATATCGGCCATAATAACTAGAGATTTCGCAAGATTGTACCAATTAATATCTACTTTTTATGACGGCTCTAAGAACAAATAATACATAGGCTTTGCTATCACAATCGGTGAAAAATCCGTAGACTTTTAAATGTCACCCATATTTCAACAGATATACTACAGGATTTTTTGCTTAATTTAATTATAAATTCTCAATATGTAATAAAAAGGTTACTGATTGAAATGCATTAACCTTCATCTCCAAAATGAAGTAGGTTACGTAAAGCTTGACGACCTATTAGTCCTATACAATACTTTAACATTTTACATTTTTACCCTTCGACGTCACTTGCCCAAGATTAAAAACGACCCATTGGGATTTAAAAGGTTCAGCGCAATTTATAGTCCTATTTATAATATTATTGAGTGCAAATTACGTCGCAAGTACCATATAAAATTGTATAATTTATGTCAGTGAAGACTGAACTTTGAAATTGCATGTGGAAATAAAAAGCAATTTCGTGATCTCAGAATTTTTGCAAGATTATCTTGACCTCTGAGAATCTGCTCTTGTTTGGACTTTTTTAGTTTAATTTCTGGGCTTAAATCATAAAGTCGAAAAATTATTATAACATATTGATCGTTATGAGACACATACGAATGAACGATATAAAAAAACAAGCAATCTTTGATTTCATAGATTTTTTTTTGTTTCTAATTTTATAAGCGGATCACTGAAACATCCAGAAGTAAAGCGTTTAGGTTAAAAAAGTTGTTCCTCTAAAAACAAACCATTTTAAAGATCTTATAAGTTATAATATTATTTGTATTTATAACTAACGTCATCATATACCTAGTGTGCAACTAAACTATTAGTAACATCCTACTACTATTATAAAGGCGAAAGTTTGTAAGTATGGATGTATGGATGTATGGATGTATGTATGTTTGTTACTCTTTCACGGCAAATCTACTGAACGGATTATGATGAAACTTGGTATACATATAGGTAAGGGTTCAGAATAACATATAGGCTACTTTTAATCCCGGAGTTGCCACGGGATCAGACCTAGTACGAAATATAAGTATAAGTAAGTATTGATTAAATGGCAGGTTTTTATAGTACCTGAATATGTCGCTAGTAATTAAATAAATTTGTACATGTAAACCTTCGGATATGTTATAGTTTTTAATGAGCGGTAATTTATGTAATAAACAACTTACGCTGTGTGCACAAGGTCACTTTCTGGACAACATTTCATCCAAATTGCGATAAAATTCATTGAGCTTATGACTTTATGCGTCAATTATAATTATCAAAGATTCATTCATATTTTTTATATTGATATAACTTTTCTTTACGTTTATCAAATATCTGGCACACATAACTACACTTAAATTTCTTTATTTATTAACGACGTTTATAAAATAGCTACCTGCTTAATCTTAACCTATTTGGTTAACCATTATTAACGGCCGTTTTCAATATTCTATCTAACTATCCCTTGTTTTGCTTACTGATTCCTTAACCTCAACATTTATACTTAGGAAGGATATGGCCATCTAGAAATATTTCAATGATACCATTGAAATATTTCTATACCTATAACCTATAAGTACGTGTTTTGCGTTGCATGAATTACTTCTCATAGAACAAAATCTACAAGTGTGAAACTATTTATAATATACTTACCTATAAGTACTTTAATAAACAAAAAAGAAAGATGGGATATCTTAAAGTTTATGAACTATGAAATAAAATTTTCGATACTTAATTTTCCTCTTAAAGCTATTCAAAAGCACATAGCACTTGAAAGTTCAACCTTGCGCCTATGAAATTCGTCTTATGTCACACATGCACGGGTCGTGCAAGGTGTCTCGACTCTCGTATCATTCCGATCTACTTACGTGTGACTCCGCGTGACCTTCACCCGCAAACTGGTTAATTAGTGCACGCCCTACAGCCTCCGGCCGAAATTGTCACCATGCTTCAAGCCGATTGTCAAGTATAAAGACTGGTGCAGCGCCGGTACGATCATAGTCAAACTTCGACAATCACAACATTAACAATGGCAGCTAAGGTAAATGTGAATTTAAAACTAAATCGCATTCGATTTTAATATTTTACCTTTGAATTAAATAAGAGTTATTTTAAATTTATTTAATTTAAACTCATTTACTTTCTGAAACAATTCTTTTCTATTACAATAATATAAGTTTTAGCACTCAAGGGAACTGAAAGCTTTTATAAGTTTACCGCATTGAAATAATTTTAGTCTTATTGTCTGCATATAAATGAATATTTTTTATTATTAATCACATAATTCCTAATCTTTTTCATTGGTTATAGTTCTTCGCCGTCCTCGCTCTGGCCGCGGTCGCGTCCGCCGTCCCCGTGGTGCCGGTCGCCAAGCTGGCGTACGCCGAGTCCGAAGCCCCAGCCCACTACGACTTCCAATACTCCGTCCACGACGAGCACAGCGGAGACATCAAGCAACAACAAGAGTCCCGCGCCGGAGACGCCGTCCACGGCTCCTACTCCCTCGTCCAACCCGACGGTGTCCACCGCATCGTAGAGTACACCGCCGACCACGCCAACGGTTTCAACGCTATCGTCCGTTACGAAGGCAGCCCCATCCCCGCGCCAGCTCCCGCTAAGGTCGCCTACGCCGCTCCCGTTGCCAAGCTCGCATATGCCGCCCCTGTAGCTAAGGTGGCTTACGCCGCGCCCGTCGCCAAGGTGGCCTATGCTTCCCCAGTGTCCTACAGTTCCCCAGTGTCCTACAGTGCCCCAGTGTCTTACGCCGCTCCCGTCGCCAAGGTCGCGTACTCCGCTCCCATCTCCCACGTGTCATACGCTCCCGTCGCCAAGGTCGCTTACTCCGCACCTTCCTACAGCGCCGCCCCCCTCACTCAAGTCTCTTTCTCATCCCCAGCTATCTCCTACCACCACTAGACGCTTACTAATTTATTTATAAAGTTGTTCTATTTGTAATATAACTAGTTGTAAATAAATTATTTGTTGAATTTAAATTGGTTTTCTGTTTTACTTCTGAGCTCTATTAATTCTATTCAGCCGAATTGAATATTTATTATATTCAGTCGTATTGTAAAGTGCATATAAGACGATCGCCAACCAAAATAATAACACTGTGTTTAAGTTTAATCTACATATGTTAAAAAATGCTTATGGAAAAACGAAGTTTATAATATAAAGTTGATGTCCGAATAAAACAAGGTACCAACAATGAGAAAGCCAATAATACTGAATAGATGCGAAAATAATTTTATTACTTTGCATGCTACAATATGTAAATATCATTTCATATGAACGTATATGTTAACTTTATCAATGTCCAATGGATAGCTGGAAGGCATATAGGGGGGAGGCGTGGGGGGGTCAGGTGGACCGCACCTGAATTATTCATAAAGCCGCATAGTGATTTCATCTCATTGAATCGAGCTGCCGGCGCGCGGCCGTGATTACGACAACGATACCTCCGCCCGGCCAGCACTTGTGGACACAATACGGCTTGTCAACTAAGTGCCTGGACCAGATTGCTGTCGTCACAGCTTTTTCACAGTGAAAGCGGTAGTAACGACTCCTATTGATGAATACACGGCTTCACGAGTCTCGATATAACAAAAACCCCAATGCTCACAATAGGTTTAATCTTGTATAACCGCTAATGTCACGCTTTAAGTAAAAACCAAAACTTTCAATCCGTTTTGCAACGAAATATCCTATAAATTTCTATCAGAATTGTACCCGATAAACTTTATTTTGAAATAAAATCAGCAACACATCAACATTTACTCGCGCAACGCAGGTAAAAATGAAGAGATTGGTTTTTATCTGTGCCGCGCGGTAAATTGAATGTAAAGTTGATTTCCCGACGGGCCCCGCCGCATAATTCCCCACAAATTAAGCCGATACCGATTGACTTGCTACCAATGTAAATATTTTCGATAAATGCCTTCCCATTATAATTATATATCAGCATGTTTTGATTAATGCGGTTATAACTACCCAATATTCAGCACTGCATTTTTAAAACACATTACAGACTGAAGTTCAGCAGTCTAATTAATATTTTATAATATGATATTTGATAAACCTCGGTTTTTATTTTCACAACTGCTCATTTATATGGTGCTTCTGATAATATATACCTCCAGCACGATCTACTGGGGTATACCGTATAATGAACATCGGAGGAATCATTCGGATTAAGATACTTATTACCAACAACAAACCAGAAACAAATACCTTTTAAATGTTCTTAGATATTTATATATGAAAAAATCATATTATTGTATTACTATTGTTGGAATGATATGGGTTTCGTTCGGTTTAAGGTAAGTATATATACGAAATAATTCATTTCCAAATAACGTTGTATGCAATTACGATACAAGTATTCACCTGTCGGTAAAATCTGCACTATCAGAAGATTAGCTTACGTGCGAGATATTAAATCCGTTATAGATGGTGAGGCAATCCGCTTACAGCCAAAAATTAATCAAGGCCTCGGCTTAGAGGGGACGAGCTTTGTACACAAGAGTCGGCAAACGAAATCGATACTGTTGGTCAAATTTACGACTTTGTTATACCTACATATCATATCCAGAAAAAAATCATTAAGTTAACCTTTCGTTTTCAATTTTAAGTCAAGCCAAATTGAATATATTTGCAGATTTGGTTGATGCAGTGGATATGATAGTGTTTATTGCACCAGAGGGTGTGGGTTCGATTTTAAGGTTAGAAAATTATGATTAATTATGTTATTTTCTTCTGTCTGGGTGATAATTTATTCGTAGTATTTTTCCCGTGTGGCGACGGGTTAAAATACGAGTGTCGTGTTAATGCTGCATAACATCTTAGCAATAAAAGAGTGAGAGCCGAGCATTAGCAAAGCGTCAGTATAAAGTTAATCGTTTTCAGTACGTTTCAAAATTAAATAGACGTAATGTTTTGAAATTATAGAAGAATACTTATTTTTAACTTTGTGAACTCTCTGCAATTACAGAATTCTACTACTTAGTTTAAAATTAAACACAATAATAAATTTACACAAAATGTTATAACTTTATTTACAGGACACAGTCTATAACTTATTTTTTATCTGATTTTGGCAGAGGACATTCATATAGATTGATCGCTTTATCCTTTGATACGGAGACTAGTTTCTTGCTTTTTTCGTTGAATTGCACGCCACATACCTGAGTGAAAACATTTTGTTTATAATTGTTTCTATAAGTATAACAATCGAATAGATTTGTAAACAATCAAAATTGAATGCATTTAATAATTTTCGGTAATTGTCTTAACGCCCAGCAGTTAAACAATTAGAATTCACAACCACATACATATTCGAAAATACAAAACCTATTCCATATTGAAATAATTAAAAATGGAACGCGAACGATTATCCTATCCTCGTGAAGCAAGCTAAATTCATAGATCCTGCCTTATTATGTCTACCGTATTTGAACCTGCTTCAAAAACACGACGCTTATCAACTGTAAGTTTCTTTGCTATTAACTTTTTTATTAAACATTCTTTTAATTTAAAGTCCTTTGCTTGATTAATAACAAACAAAAAAAAATTTTAAAATGGTCCTCCGATCTATAAAATAAAATGTAAATCTTACCATACTAGAATGTTCTTGAAAACTGTACAGATTCTTAAGTCCATCAACAGAGGCCACAGACACAACACCGTCAGCTATAGCGCACGCGACGCGCTTCCCGTCCGGCGAGAAGCAGGCGCTCAGAACCCAGTCTTTGAGATTTACACTGCATTGATGATTGCCGCTGGCTCTAAAATTATTTTTAAAATATTATTTTGAATCTTTACTAATAGTAAAAAGTGTAAATATTTGATATTTTGTTTGATTGAATTAAATAGGCTCCGAACGACTGGACCGATTTGGATGAAATCTAACCGATTGTAGAGAGGTTCCATGAATCCCGAGGTAGGTACATAGAAATTCAGCTAGTATAATAATAAAACTGTTGGACTACAAATAAAATAAAAATGGACATTCCATAATAATAAAAAATGGACATTCCATGCAATATTCATTTAAGTAAAGATCTAAGGTAGACTTTGAACACTTAATTATATTTTAATACTAGCTTTCCGCCCGCTGCTTCGCACGCGTGGGCTACTAATTTTTGTATTTCGTAGAGGCGTAAAACAAAAGTGTAAAAAAATTACGGTCGCAGGACCGCTGATATATGCGCATGTCTATAGGTTTTTTTATAATTTTCTATGGAAATAGATAATAAAAAATCTCACAGTACGCTCGCCTCGAAATACAGAATATTGTAGCCCACGCGAGCGAAGACGCGGGTGGAGAGTTAGTTATTTTTTGAAAGTTTTTGAGAACTTATTGAGTTTTTTTAATGCCTTAATCTATACGTTAAGATTATAAAAAGGCATATCCGCAACTCAACCAAAATCTCCTATTGTCACATGGTATGACATTTTCACGACTTTAGAAGCGTATATCTCAAAAAATATTTAATTTAGCAAAAAATGTATTTAGAAACTTGTATTTCATTTTCAAATACCTATCCAATGATACCTCATTTAATGGTGTATTCGCGAATTTATTTTTCTACCCTCCGATTACGTGTATGGAGAGCCACCCTTAAAAATATTTTTTTCAAATATAATGTAGCCTATAAGTTGCACCTAATCGACAGTCGAGAATGGCGATCCAAGTAAGATTTGGAAATTT
>LQNK01000069.1:403784-470085 GCA_001586405.1 Phoebis sennae | reverse complement strand
CCGCTTTTCTTTATTTCCAATATTGTATCCACAGGTAGCCTGGAAGAAATCGCTGCCTAGCGATAAGGCCGCCTCTTGTACATGTTTTCTTTGTTTACTTATGTTTTCTGTATGTGTTATGTTATGTTTGTGTGCAATAAAGTATTTTCTATCTATCTATCTATCTATCTAATATCGGTTTATCAGCATGTGAAATTTTATCAAAATCTGCCCAGTAGTTATTACGTGATTGACGCACATACAAACAGATAAACAGACAAACAGACAAACAGATAAACAGACAAACAGAAAAAAAAAAATCTAAACATGGTTTTGATATCTATGGAACATACATATTGCATACCAATTACTCTTTTTGAAAAATATTCAATGTACAGAAATGGCTCGGTTACTGTTTTATTATATGTATAGATTTTTGACATTAACTAGCGTAGCAGAAATAATACTCAAAATCAAGCGTAACAAAGTACTCGGAGAATTATAATTACGACTTTAAGAAAAAACTAAAATAGACCAAAGTTTCATAAAACTAATATTGCATCTCAATATCAGGGCAAAAATAAGGTATTTTCCAGATTTACTTACACATCAAATAACTTCATAAAGCCATCCTTAGAAGCGGTAACAATCTGCTTACAGTTAGGAGAGAAGTCGACACTGGTTACTTGTTGTGTATGGGCGTCTAAAGTATGCACCAGTTTGCCCTGCGCCACATCAAATATGCACACTTTGCCATCTACTGCACCACTAGCTATGTTCTTGCCATCTTTACTCTAAAATAATGTGAACAATAGTTAACACATTTCATCTTGTTGCTTTAATATAGTACTTTGTTGCACATTCAATAACTGAAGCTCAATTAGTATGTTGAGAATCTTGCTAATAAATCACAAATATTGAGAATACATTTTCTTCCGCAGGTGCATCCTGCATAAATTTCAAATTATACAATACACTGACTTCTAAAACTTTTAAACAAGAAAGAGAGCTTGAAAAATCTCCATAATATACAATTATTTTGCACTGAATTTTATTTGAAATATCTGACCAAGACAAAACTAAAGATATTCTCTATTGAGTATTTTCTTGTGTTTGTTTTAACATGAGTTCTTGCTATAAATAAAATAAAGGTTTTAATGAAATATTCTCTATTGTCTTAACAAACTTGTTACATTTATAGTTTACTTACCCAAGATACACACACAGCAAATGTCCCCCTTGTATCAAGCACCTTCCATACATCTTTTTTCTCAACATTATAAATAACCAACTTCCCAGTATGTCCGCTGGTGACTATCTGGTGTCCATCAGGTGAGAAAGCCACTTTCCATGTATCTGTTGCATCATTGTCTATCTCATGGACTTTGTTGCCAGATGTTAGCTCCCAGATAATTAATTTTGAATCTAAAGATGTTGTAGCTATTGCTGAAATGGATAATGAATTTAATACTTGTTTAAGAGAATTTATGAGAATGAGAAATATTTTATGTCATATTATGTGCTGTTTTTATAACTGATTATTATGTGGATGATGGTATTATTCCTGCAACCAAATGGGAGGACAAGGAATGTGACATCATCAAGACGCCACACTTGTTATTGTCTTATTTCTATGTGATACAAAATACTTTTATGAGATCTAACTTTACTGTATCAATTTTAACAAGGGAATATTGATGGGTTATTTTTCAATCTTTCCAGTTTATCTTGCTTATATTATAATAGCAAAAGTTTGTGAGAATAGAAGTAAGAATGTAATATGTTTTTTCCTCCTTTGCAAAAAATAATACTAAACCAATAGTATAAAGATTTTGTGTACATATGGGTAAAATAGATGCCTATAAAACCCTTGATCTGTTGGCTAGCTGATTACAAACTTTATCTAGAATTAAGAATACTTAAAAAAAATATTCTGGTTGGTTTTTTAGTACTTAAAAATTAATTTTAAAACTACTTACTATGTCCATCAGGACTGATAACTATTGATATAACAGCTAAGCTATGTCCTTTTAATGTGTGAAGTGGTTCCAATTTGTTGTTGTTCTCTTTCCATACCTTTATGTGCCCATCTAAGCCTCCTGTTACTATGAAGTCTTGAACTGATTCTCTAAGTGAAATATATAATTTTAAGTTTTAACTGTATGTCAGTGTTTTAATTATAAAATGTTAAATTAATAAAAATACAAATTAAACAACCCAACAAAAATAACCAGTATTGATCCCAGTTCATGTTATTCTGACTTCAGAAAGACAGATTATCAATAAATATTATATTTAAATGAAATTAAAATAAAATAGGCATATATGTACTTGCTATGAGTGTCGAATATAAAACTTATTGATTAACATATGAAGAGCATTGTAATTGAAATATTTATCATATTATATTATGAGTGACACTTACTGTAAGAAAAATAATTCTAGGGAATAGCCATGTAAGCACTTTTAGCATGTTAATTCACGATTTAAATGATATGATAAACTGTATACTGCATATTGTTATAATTATCATACTTTGAGTCACCTATAGGTTTGACTGTCGTCCAAGCGCAGCAGTAAATGGGATCTTCATGAGCGTTTTCTTTCTTACACAGAAGAGAATACTAAAACATAATTTATGAAGTTTTAAAATAATAATAACAAAAATTGGTAGATGTAGATATAAATATGTACCAATGATTCAGCCGGCATATTAACGTTTAAATATTTCTATCAGCAAATCTTTTCACACTATTCTAATTTTGTTTTATAATTTTGTAATAATCTCTTTAAGATTTTACGTGAATTTTATTTTTAAGTTTAAACCTAAAACAATTCAAATCAGTTACCAGCTGGCTATCGGATTGACAGCTAACAAGTGACAAGTGACATAATTGGCAATTGACAAATATCGGTTAATTTTTTTTTAATTTTTCACGGTCTTACATCCATGTTTACAGATTACAAAATCAAGTAATTTATATTAGCCGATAAGTCTTTGCGGTAACCTCAAACTTATTTATACTAATATAAAAAAAAAATAGATATCATCATAACAGAAGTCAAATTCCATATCTCCGTCTATGTAATCCGCTTGAGACGCGTCGTGCATGAAATGTGCGTAAGTAATAAGGTATGAAAATAGAAGTATAAGCAGTGTTTTATTTCTGGTTTAATCATTAAATAATTAGTATATTATCGGCTAACATTTATTCCATACAATTTAAAAAAATGCTATTATAAAAATGCCCTAATACAGGTGTAGTTTGAAAAGAAAATAAAATTGTAATACATTATAAAATACATTTATTACACTCATTCCATTCCATTTTATAATGGACAATCATATATGTTCACTGTCTTATCTTCCGATACAGATACAATCTTATTACTTTCAGCATTAAATTTCACACCCCACACCTGAAAAAAAAACATATCAATTATTTTGTTTAAAAAGGCAAATTATATATCAATTTATTTATGAAGTAATGTAAAGTAACCTGATCAGTATGCTCTTTGAACACATGTTGGCACTGCATAGTGTCAAGGTCCCAAACTCTCACAGTCCTATCTGAACTCCCGGACACAAATCTCTTGCCATCTGGAGAAAAAGCCACTGAAAGAACCCATGAAGCATGTCCTGATAAAGTTCCTGCTAGATTTGCGTGTACCCTGAAATATTGATAAATAAATCCATTTAAAGTTCATCTCTATTATATTTTAATTGTATCTTGGATCTTAGCCACAGATTCAAAGAGATAGTATTTTACTTTTAAAATACATATATTATCACATTACATTTACAAGTTTTGTTATATGTTTAGTTGCCCAAGTGTCAGTGGGGAATTCTAGTGTCTTATTGGAATGAAGGCGACAGATAATCAGGACGCGTCAATGGGGGAGGGGAAGAAATTCAATATTTAGGATGTGCCTCTATACTTCCTGGGATGCACAATTGGGGAACCTGTGCTATAAGGGTATATTTAAAATACATCTTAAAATGTAAAGAGAATGTTTTACTTACACATCATAAAGCTTCATATGTCCATCATCTGAGGCAGTTAACAAGAGCTGAGAGTCTGGAGAAAAACAGAGACTTCTTATAGGCTTAGCATGTCCTTCTAAGGTATGAACCAATTTTCCTTGTGCTACATCAAAGATTTTAACTATTCCATCCAATGCACCACTTGCTATGTATTTACCATCAGGACTCTGAAATATTTACAATTATCTTTTTTTAAATCATATTTAAAAGTCATTTAAATTTTTAAACCAATAGTAGAAAAGTCTGTTATAAATTCAAAGTTTTCTATTAGAGAGAACAATATTATTCCTAAAATCAGAGACTTATTAAACTTAGACATTTGACACCACCTTCTTATATAGGTTAACATTTTTTGTCTACCTCTAAAGCAAAGAAGTACTAATAACTAAACTTACATAAGCCACACTCAGGGTAAATTTGCCTCTTGTATCCAAAGTCTGTTCTTGCTTTCCACTTTCAACAGAAAATATCAATATCTTTCCTGCATTACTGCCTGATACTACATTCTTGCCATCTGGGCTAAAATCCAAGGTCCACACATCTGTGGCACCTGTTTCCATTGTCTTGAGTTTCTCACCAGAAGCTATATCCCATAAAATGAGGGATGAATCTTGAGAACTGCTAGCTAAAGCTGTAAGAAAAAAGGTTTTTAAACTATAATCAAGAGAGTAGTTCTTCAATAAGAAGAGAAAAACATTTTTATATAATAGTGTAACAAATAGATGAGGGAAGAATTATTTTAAGAAATAAAGGGATAGAACAAAGTTTGTATATTATTTTATGAAAGAAGAAAGAGGTCAATGCTCTTTGGAATTGAATAATACTTTTGAATGTGTGATGTTTATCACACTCATTACTCACTTTTTCCATCAGGGCTAACTGCAACAGATATAACACCGAGAGAATGCCCTTCGAGCTGATGCTTAACTTCAAGCTTCCCATCTTGCAATTGCCAGACCTTCACTATATCATCCAGTCCACCGGTTATAATGTAACTTTCAGGCACTTCAGACTCTGGATTAGAATCCCTAGGATGCAAAAAAAAATAAACAGATGGTATATGTATAAGTGATTAAATATACTTAACTTATAGGTTATAACAGCTTACTGTGAATGTTCATTGTTTTCTGTATTTTCATCTTCTGCTTTCTTTTCAGGCTTTATTTGACTCCAGCCACAACACCATATAGAATCTTCGTGAGCATTTTCTTTCTTTAATTGTAGATAATACTAAAAAAAGACGAAATTAAATTTTGTCTTTAACCGGCTTAATAATATTTTAAAAGAAGGTATACATACAAGGGTTGTTATGGACATAATTGATTAGTACGTATCTCTATTATAAGGACAAAATCGAATGAATTATAACTTAATTTTCATGTTAATATTTAAAATTGAAAAACCCAAACAATCATAACAATTATGACATATGACACAATCTATCAAATCCAATATGTGATGTGTCAAAAAATTATTGCAAAAGTCAAAACAGATAATAAAGCTGGGGTTTCTTACTGACAATACTTATGTTGGAAGGTGATATAAAGTTATAACATTAAATTACATAGTCTTTTTATGTTTCTGTTACTTTTAAAATATCACATTATTCTATAAAGCAGGGTTTTCCAATCTTTTTCAATTCGCAATACACTTACGAGTTTAGATTAAATATGTTTAGGCGCCCTAGTGTAACTGTCTGATGGGATGCAAAAATATCTCGCAATTACTGCGACTACTAGGTACTGCAGTATACAAGTAACTTACATTTATTTGATTATTAGAACTTCTTAAGACTTTTGCAGTATGATTTAAAAACCATTTTAAGAAGATATTGTACATAGTGTATCGTGCTAACGAAAAAATAAATCCAGATGGCTCTAAAAAGTATAAAAGTAAATTTACTAGTGCTATCCAATCAACATATTTGTAATAAGAAAATTATTTTTTATTAGGTACTAAAATATCATTATGAAAGCCAACTACACAAAATATAATTATATTAATGATAAAAATTAATTTAAAGTCTTGCTGCTATTTTTAAGAATTTTCTTTAGCATTGCCACTA
Organism: Phoebis sennae; assembly: GCA_001586405.1. Classification (NCBI taxonomy): domain Eukaryota; kingdom Metazoa; phylum Arthropoda; class Insecta; order Lepidoptera; family Pieridae; genus Phoebis; species Phoebis sennae. The sequence goes on along the minus strand of LQNK01000069.1, from coordinate 463,996 downwards.
GCAAATAGACAAGTGTTCTTGCTATTTTACCTTCGTAAAAAACAATCGTCAAAGCCAAACGTCATTTTGTCACATCCATTAAAAATAAAAATGGCGCTTGCGTACATTATGCGTCATCTATGATAACGTTTAATTAAAAAAAAACTTACTTACAAGTTAAAGTGTGGTTAATTGAAACTTTTGTGTTATCAACATTAAATAGAGAATTATTTACCAGAGTGTAGGGGACATTATTTATGACTATACTTGGTTCATAAATATAACCTTCCAAAATGGCTATGTCAAAGTCTACAAACACATACAATCGTCAAAATTGGGAAGATTCTGTAAGTATCATTAACAATATCAATATTGATATCTGTATAATAAATAACTTATTCCATTTAAATTTAATTTCCAGGATTTTCCGATTTTGTGCCAAACATGCCTTGGTGACAATCCTTATATTCGTATGGTACGTTGTATTTTTTATTATATTTAATGGGTTACTGTTTAAGTCATTGTTACAATTATAAATGATTTTCTTTTCCTACAGACCAAAGAAAAGTATGGTAAAGAATGTAAAATATGTATCCGCCCTTTTACTGTCTTCCGGTGGTGTCCTGGTGCTAGAATGCGCTTCAAGAAAACAGAAATTTGTCAAACATGTTCCAAACTAAAAAATGTATGCCAAACATGTCTTTTGGACTTAGAATATGGTTTGCCAATCCAAGTACGGGATGCTGCTTTGAAAATTCAAGATGACCTACCTCGAAATGAAGTAAATAAAGAATATTACATACAGAATTTAGATAGTCAAATGGCTAAGGTAGATCCAACTCAGCCAAGTAACTCGGCACTTAAATCTAAAGGAGCGTCTGATTTGTTATTGAGATTGGCAAGAACTGCTCCATATTATAAGAGGAACAGACCACATGTTTGTTCCTTCTGGGTCAAGGGTGAATGTCGGAGAGGTGAAGAGTGTCCCTACAGGCACGAGAAGCCTACTGATCCAGATGATCCATTGGCTGACCAAAACATTAAAGACAGGTATTTATTGCTAAACAATATTTACATTTTTTCAGTACTACTCTGTATTGTTAAATACAAAGTTTTGATAAAAATCTTTAAAATATATTTGTCCTAAACTATGAGTAACTCGACATAAACTAAATAGAGTAATTCTAAACTGTAATACTTTTGTTTTTTGATTATAAATTGTACACTTTTGTTTGGTCATCAAAGTTATATTGTCTGTAATTCAGAGAAACCTCTCAACTCTAAAAATCCATAAGTATTCAAAGATAATCTAACTCTAAAAAATTGTAGATATTATGGTGTCAATGATCCTGTTGCTGAGAAACTGATGCGTCGTGCTGCAGCAATGCCTGCCTTGCCTCCACCTGAAGACAGGACTGTAACTACCCTGTATATCGGCAATCTGCCTGATAACATGAGTGAAGAGGAGTTGAGGGGACATTTTTATCAGTATGGTGAAATTAGGTATGGATCATTTTGCATTTTTAAAAAGAAATTGTGTTGTGCAAATAAGTTTTTGATTATCTAACTTACAAGGTGTTATAGTACTAAAATTTTAAGTATTGAATTAAAGACTTTTTTACACTATTTCCACTATTTATTTTAAAAACATTATTTAATTACAAACGGTTTTGAGAATTCATCATCAGGTAGTTGCATTTCCTCCAAGAAGTCACAATACAATCTATCAATTATACTAAATTTTGCTTATCAATTAAGCGAACAGAATAAAGATAATTTAGATTCTAGACGGCTACTAACTAGCCAATAAAAAAATGATGATGACAATTTAATGTTGGTCAAAATTACCATATCATTATTTTTCAGGCAATTAACCCTAGTACCAAGGGCGCAATGTGCATTTGTACAGTACACAACTAGAAGTGCTGCAGAACATGCGGCTGAGAAGACATTCAATAGATTGGTGATTGGAGGCAAGAGACTCACCATCAAGTGGGGAAAATCACAAGGTATGATCCCATTTTTTTAATTTATATAGTTCAAAAGACAGTCACTACAAGGTTCAAGGCTATAAGACTACAAGGCTCTCTTGTAATAGTAAATTGTAACAGTATTTTTTAAGACTGGAAAATTCTTATATTTTTACTTCCTGGATGGTTTCTTAAATATGCTATAAGAGTGTCCATTTCTATATTAAAAATAAAGAGTTTGTTTTAATGCACTAATCACAGACACTACTGGTCTGATTTGAAAGAATCATTGTTTAGATAGAAAATTAATTGAGGAAGATTATATGCAAATATTACAGTATTTCAATACTCTTGCATATATAGTTACTAAGCTTTATAGATATAAAAACAATTAAGAAAAATGAAATAACAACAAAACATTACTTGTTTATAGGTCGTCAAGGATTGAATGACAAGAACGATGGAGCACCAGCTTTGGAACCAGTTCCTGGACTGCCGGGCACTTTACCCCCACCACCTGCATACTTGCATCCATTCCCACCTCAGGTATGTTCACAATGACATGTTGTGTTTTAGTAGCTTTGATTCATAGTTTCTCTTTAAAAGAATGAAAGAAAGGAATCAAGTTTATTGCCAAAAATATAACTTATAATACATACTCGTAACCTAAACAATAGAAAAAGAACTAACAAAAAACTAATATTAATGGCAAATGGGGCCAACTTCAGCTTATGCTACCTGAGTAGATAGAGCAGAGCTGATTTTCCAGCTAGCCTGCTAACATACTTATATATACTTTTTTAGCTTTTTCTCCCTATGTATAGATCAAGTTAGCAAACCGAATATCATTGAGTCACTCAGTCTGTGCATTTGTTTTTATGTGAGCAGGATCAATCATTTAAACATACATAGTTTCACATTTTAATCATCTAGCCTCCATAGTACAAGTCTTGCTTAGTTTTCGACTAGATGACGTTGTGTTAAAATGTCCAGAAATATATATTTTTTTTATATCAGATTAAACGCCTATTCAAGTTTGGTTTAAATTTATTTATTTATACAAATTGAAATAAAACGTCGGTTCCAGATGCCGCCGCCGAACCGTCCGAACGACTTCTTCAACCTGCACCACTACGGCGGCGCGTGGGGCGGCTGGGGCGCGCCGCCGCTGCCGCCGGGCCCGCCCGCGCCGCCGCCGCCCGCGCCGCTGCCGCTGCACTACCCCAGCCAGGACCCCGCGCGCCTCGGCCACGCGCACGCCAACACGCCGCAGACGTAGTCAATGTGCTCATATAATAGTGTATAAGTGATAGTGTTAGTGTACATGTGTTAATTGTTTCAACGTTCCCCTCAAATTCGTGTAAACATTATTGTTTGTTTGAATTTTATAGGCTCAGAAATTGCTCGATCTATTTGGATGAATTTTTGAAACCCAAGGAAGTACATAGGATAGTTTTTATCCGAAAATCCTACAGAAATGGGAGATATGTGTAGAGCTCAGCTTGACCTGAACAAAATGCTATTAAAGGATTTGAAAGGCAGTTTAACTACTCATGTTAAAACAAACACAAGAAAAAACAGATTCATCCTTACACCCATTGCTGCCTAAAGATAAGTTGAATAAATTCAAGCCCAGCTGTTTAGAATGAATGGAAACATTCTATGGAGGCCATAGAGATGTTGCAGATTGTGAAAAAGTGTATAAATGATAGAATGTGGAGCACTTTCTAAAATAATTTTCTATCTGAGCCTGTTTTTTTTCATCATAATCTACTCTACACTTATAAGAGTCCAACCTCTGCCAGTTGGAGAATTGTTAAAATATGTGATTTCTACAACAAAATCTACAAACTAACTTGCAAATCTTTTATTTTTGAAAATTCTGTAGTGAATTTAATGAATTAGAATACAAAAAATCGATGTTTAGTCAGAAGCATTTAAAGAAATACTTCAAGTATTTTTTCTTTTACATTTCTTGGAAGTATTTAAGCTATCACTTTTGCTTACATCTAAATCCTACTTGTGTAAATTAATATGCAGCATTTTTTATCTTCCAATTATGTCTGGTATTTTTAATACTGTACAGTGTTATATGCAGAATGTAAATGTACATTTGTGGTTAAAAGGATTTTTAAACAATAATTACTTGAGTATAGTGTAAATGAAATAAAGTGCGTAATTTTAATAAGTTGATTGTTTTAATTAATTAACTCCTCAAAAAGAGCTGCTGATTGTTGCTTTTAAAATCTTAGCTGTAAAGTTAGACATAAATTTAAATCTAGTTAATCTTTAAAATAATTTAAATTGTAATATCGTTCATTTATGCTCTACAGAAGCCAGAAAAGGGTTCAATAAACTTTAAATGAAACACATTTTTCAGAAATTATATTTATTATTAATCATAAGTTTATAACATGACTTAATCGTTACAAAACATTTAAACAAGATAAATCTAACGCCTTCGCTTACCATTATCTGGGTAAGGACGGTCTGACAATAATTTACAATAAACTAGGCCCAGATATATAAATATCTCGTCTTAAGAATGAAGACGGGTAGAAGTACGTAATGCATATACATAATTTATTATGCTTATTGATGTTTTTATATCGAAACCGTCAGTCATTTGACTAGACTAACATTGTTTAATATTGTGTATTTAAGTCTTGTGCACATCTAATAGAAACACACGGCAAGATAACACACATACAAATTAAGTAACGGCTCGAACACGACACATTCTACATGGAAATTTTAAAATTGATAATACACATTACACCAAATCTTAGAAAGGGACATTAAGCGATATATACACTGGCCCAATGGAATGTCTACATGAATTTGGAAGTGATGAACTAAATTCGTGAAATAAAATAAACTTTATACTTTTATAATATAACTTTTGTTTCAGAAAATGCAGCGAAGATATTTGGATTTCTTATATATTTAAAGCATTCATAAGCTCATGTATTTTATAAATAAATCTAGCAATAACTAAATAGAACGATGATATCAGTTGATGCGCAAATTAGTAATAAATAACTTTATACATAATACATAAAATATTATTTAGTCAGTTAGTTGGCTTAAATAATTTGTTTAATAGTAGATTCGTATTTTTCATTAGCATATTTAGGATGCTTTTCTCTATGTGAATAATTGCTTCTTTTGCCAGCATTATGGCAGTAATTTCAGCAATGCATAGATGAATTCAAATCTATATCCATATATTTATTTAATTTCGTTCCAATCAAGGTTCAATAAAGTCTTAAATGATAGCCAAGTTAAATGTATAGTTTCTAGTTCACTATAATGATCTTTCAGAATTGAATAAGTCAAAAAGAGCCAGTCTTAACAATATAAAAATAAAACTTGTAAAATAACACTGATAAGAGTTCTATCAAACTATTGTTTCTGAATACTCTGTATATAATTTAGTGTTTTAAAATTCAGCGGTCAGTAAGTTAGGTGTTACTTGGTTAGTTGCCAATTTAAGATTATGTTAATATTGAATTATAAAATATGTTAAAATGACACAGCCATACTCAATTTGGCCGTAGTATAATACCATTATTTACACTGCTTGCTTAGATGATAATGAATTAAAAAAATATTTCGATTGGAAAATTTATAATTATTCCAGCTTCCAATTTAAATACATCTCAAGGACGAATAACTGACTTAAGAAACGCTCGAAAAGTTTATAAATTGCTATAAAATTTAAATTTTCGATAAACATTAGAATACTACATCAAATACTAATACATTAACTTAACGAACGTGCTTTAACAAAATCTCTTAGATACAATCATAACAAGCTTGTCATACATATTGCTAAAACTAAAATTATTCATTTAAAACTGATAGGATCGTTTAACTTAATTTTATCGAGTGCACAAATTTCAAGGAATTATTAAATTATATAATAAAATTGATATTTTTCAAAACAATTTCATTTAAACAGTAAATCATAAAACGAAAAATAAAGCTTTTATTAATTTTAATTATGTTACATTAATGTAATGCTATTAGCCAAGTTTACATTTACAATCATGATATTATTAATCTATGAATGTACGCGAATCTGTCCAAAATAATTTTTAAAATGTTACAAGTTAAGAAAATATACAAATTAGAAAAAAAGACTTTCGTATATTTAACTGGCCCAAAAACTTATATTAAACGTGCACTCAGAATAAATAAACTCAATAATTATATGTTCGAATATATTATAATTTAATATTGATTTACACGTAGTTATGTACTTATCCGCTGCGCACATAAATGCTGATCGATGATTTGTCGCTTCTTTATCTGAAATAAAATATCGAACGAATAATCTTTACAAGCAATAAGGAAATAGTTATTTCGTGAAAAATACGTGACCATAAGTCTTCTTAAATAACTATGATTAACTATAATTTATTTTTTAGTAAAATTAAATTTCATTACTGTGTTTTGCATCGACTTTGTATAGATTTCAACAAAAATAAAATATATTTTCTACTTTCTAGAGTGAGGAAGTCGGTTCTATTTTTTGGCAATAATTTTTATTTTTCCCTATTTAGTGTCCTGTGAAGGGTAACCACATCATCTTGTCATAATTCAGTTGGTATACACGTCATTAAACCTTAACCGCAGAGCTTATTCTGTTGATTTTCGAGGAGTTCCCAAAATTTTTTATTATTATTTTACACATTAAGTACACACACTACATACACACACACTCACGGCTAGTAGCGGTTGGTCTGTATCTGCGCGTTGACGGCGGCGGCGGCGGCGCTGGAGGCGGCGGTCTGCACGTGCGGGTTGCGCAGGATCTCCGTCGTGAACTCCGCCTGCGCCTTCGCCAGCGACGCGCCCGTCGACCGGTAGATGCGGTGCACCTGACGTTATACACAACTTCATTAATATTTATCTTTAAATACCCGACTGCGTTATGCATAAAAAATCCTTTTTTAATTAAATTAGATTTAGAATAAAATTAATTATTATTAGAATCAGATAAAAATATTATCATTCATCATTATTTGTGAACATGTGGACGCTTAGCATGAGTACTGTTTAGAAAATATATGATACAAAAAAAAGGTTACATGATTCTTGATTATGAAATAAAAAAATACAACAATATGAACTTAATTGCACTTTGTTGTTATTTTAATATCAATATAATATATTGTGTACAGCTATTTAGATATCAGATGTATGCAATACCTTTGTTATGAGCAGAATGTCAGCAACCACGCAAGTGATGAAGCCGACGGTCACCAGCAACGTGACGATACCAGCACCCACGTTGAGGCTGAACGCTTCGATACTTGTGATCAGACCACTGAAAACATTATATTAAATATCAATAAGTACTAATATTATAAAGAGAAAAGATTTTACTTTTTGTTTGTTCATTTGAATTGGATAGGCTCTGAAACTAGTGGACCGATGTGCATAAAATTTTGTCTCGAAAATTCGACGGGAATAGTAGATTTACGCGGGTGAAACCGCGGAGCTCGGCTAGTATATTATACGGCAGTTATTATCATACATAATCGTGTGCATACCATGAACTAATGTTCTAATGAAGAACATTGTTATTAATATTTAAACCTTACTGTATTGCAAATAGGGTTTATATTTATAAGAGAGCTATATTATTAATTATTGAATGTAAATAGATTGTGGTTTTAGACTTAATACCTCATTTAATAATGATTTACTTATCTATTTTACATGTTATTCCCATTTACAGTTTAAATTATAAGATCATGTAATCTAATAAACATGACCAGTCTTATTACAAAACAGGGTCTAACATCCGTATTTGATTGGACGAGTAGTTTTTTTCCGATTCAGAATGTAAATTTTCGTTGACAGAAGTTGAGTCAAGTCGAGGAATGCTCGAGATAAGTCTTAGAATACGGGTGTAAGTCAGGTTTAAACCTGGATTAAATAATTATTTGTCAAACTGTTCTGTTTTAACAATATATTACGTTCCAATTTCAGCGACATGTCAAACCAGGAAGGCCTGCTTAATTTTTTTTAATAATAATATTTTAATGCAATTAAACGCTTTTCTCCTTATATAAATGTTGAAAAGGATAAAATGGTATAAGATGTATATTTTTAAAGGTACAAAAAAAATAATGTTGTTCCTTATTTAATCATCTAAATTGGTTATATTGTCAAAACGTAACGGTTTGACAAATAATTATTTAGACTAGGTTAAAACCTGACTTAATCAGACCCTGTTTTGTAATAAGACCGGATGACTTTAGCATTTAGTTTATGCCTTCTTTTTTTATAAAAGCAAATAATTTAAAATTAAAATTGTACATAAAAATGTGACTTACCAAGAACCGCCACCGCTGAATCCGATCGACTGCACCAACGTTATCAAAATTTGGAACAGGAAAATGAAGAAGAACACCATAAAGTTGAACGAGGAGTCGCTCCTGAACGCCTTGTATATCGGCCGGTACCAGCACACGAAGCTGAACGGCGTCAGGAGGATGAAGTACAGTATGGAGAGACCGAACACGGTCGGCCCGTAGCCGGAGATCAGCAGCGCCAGACCGCCGACGATGTTCAGTGAAAGGACTAACGAGTGAACTGCAATTGGAATTGTTACTTATATAATGATTTTTATGTACTTATATACACATGCTTAATACCCGTTCGCTTAAAGAATGGGATACGAAGTCACATCTCGCTTGCACACTGTCTGCGTCTATACTTACAGTTGTCGTTACCGATGGACAAAAACGACAATTATATGAAGTAAATATATGTTATATAATATAATAATCATATACGTAACACTATATGGTATTTTAAAATATTCATTATAAATTACCTTCTTTGTCTCGACTGTTTCATTTCTAATTTAATTTGCTATATCCGACAGAATCTACAATGATCCAGGTATTCAAAATCTATTAGATTATCATTCATTTTTTGTGATTGGATCCAATAAATATTTTGATATAATTTACAAGTATACAGTCAAATGGAAAGCAATTGAAACATATCAATACTTCCTTATGTAAGAATACTAAATATGTCAATTGATTAAGCTATGAATTTTAACACATTAAAGTAACAACTACCTCATTAAGAAAAGCAAAAACAAGAAAACAACAACATTAACATATTTCACTAATAGAGTTATGTAGTCAACATGGATAACTTAATTTACAATTTAAAATCAAATAATGAATGGATGTTTTCTACTGGATATATCCATGTTTTGTGTTTTTTAAAAGGCTTTAATAAAATATGCAGTTATCGCACAAAATTAAAAAACAACAAAATTGTGCCACATAACAAGCATTAACAAAAACTATATGGGCAACTACTTGATGGCATAATTTTTTTTATTACAAATGATTTTTTTTTCTAAAAATTAAAGATCAGAAAAATACTCACACATCCATAAATGATACAAATGTCGCACAATCCTTTGGAACTCGAGCGGTATGTCAACATTGATGTCCTGATAGAAGCAGGGCTGCACGGGGCAGAAGGTGGGCAGCGGCGGCCAGTTGTTCCTGCGACCCGCGGACCCCGCGCGCAATTCTGCCTCTCGTCTCGCTAGTTCCTCAGCTTTTCGCTCTAATTCCTCTTGCCGTCTCTGAAGTTCAAGTTCGTTGAGTATCATAACGTAAAACTAACCTATTCATAAAACTGTAGAAATTAAAATTCTGTACATTAAAAATATTTAAAAAATAACTATTAGGGGGTGTTACTACATCGATTTAGAATCCAAAAATGTGGTTAGATTTTTTTTGTCACTCTGTCTATATTTTTCTGCGCGCTTCAGATGAAAACTAACTGATACGATTTCGATGCAGTTTTCTCCGATGTATGTATCTACTTTCAACTTAACATCTGGTGTACAAAAATTTCTAATCCCGGGCTTGGCTAGCTATAACATAAATTTCTAATATTTCTTATTATCATAATATAATTCAACAAGAAAAATAATAGCATGAAATTGAACATTTATAACAACGATAAGAAAAATATTGTAATAAAAACGTGAAAATAAACTACGGCAAAGCAACTAGGAAACAATTTGTTAAAGGAAGCTTCTAATAAAGGGCGTCCTACACAATGACAATTTTTCAATGTAAGTGTTACAACTGAGAAAGGCATTAGATACTGATTGTAGTTTCTGTGGTTTTGTATCTTAAGTATTTCCTTTGGTTTGATTTCTTCATGATTGTCAAGATAGTGTCAAAAATTTAAGATAACCAGCAATGTGTATGTTTATTATTCTCTATTTGATTTTTAAGAAACATTGACTAAATATTTTAAAAATAAGTGGGCCACATTATTTCAATTAAATAGTCTTTGGATTTATGTCCATGTAATGAAAATTGTGGCATTATTAAAGATATATATCTGTGATATCTGCCATTACTAATCCAACAATGAGTAAGACCAACTGATATAAGAAAAAAAGAGTATTGTACCAAGATGTTTCAATATTATTGTGTATGGAAAGTTATAATAGTTATGACTCTTTAATAAAGATTATAGTATAATTAATGAAATGATTGATTTCCTTCATTAACTACCATTAGCATTACGCATAAGCTATAAAACCTTATCTAACACAACCACATATATCAATGTTTTTATAAACAAAAACATTAATTCACTAATATGATAATAAAAAGATAAGATAAAGCGGACATGAACACTGAATCATAATAAAGTGCAATATTACCTTCAACTCCTTGTGTTGTATAAAAGAATAAATTTTTCTATTAGAAGCATGCTCTGTGCATAAGTGTGCTTATTAGTTAGTATTGCCAACTATAACATTTTATTCAGAATTTGTTGTATTGCTTGTAGGGAAACTTTTTAAATTACATTGATTACTAATTTATGATTGTCAATTGAAAAATATGAACAATTTTTAAAACTATTTAATTCTTAAAGTGGTTTTCCTTTACTTTCAATTCAAATGTTAGTGTTGGCAGACCTCATTATTATTTATTTATTGGTGTGTATATTTATAGTCAGGAGTGAAATAACATATTTGAGTAATTTATTATAAGTGCTTTGATTCTCTACTGTTATGTTATAGTATATTCTAAGTTATCATTTAACAGTAAATATTTTATTTAAAAACATATATAATTAAATTCAATAAAGAAATTATGTTTTTTATTATTAATTATATTATTTAACTACTTTCACGCTATTAAATATTTAGTAATACCTATAGGTTTACTTATAAATACTTGTGCAATGATAAAAAGAAAATTTAATACTTCCTAGTGTGAAGTTATGAATGTTTTTCACAGAAAGTAATCTATGAGTCTTCAAGACACTAGATTTTTTTATAAAACAATATGATTGTGCTTCACTTTTAAAGTGCTGCATTTATACTTTAAGTTACCTGAAAATCAGCAGTTGTGAAGTTAACTGGTGGGGCCTGTGCTTGTTGTGAAGGGCTTGGTCTTGTATATTGTCCACTGGTAGGTGGTGACACAGCCTGCATGATTGCTGGCTGAGTCGGTTGTTGAGGAGGCTGAAAGAATATATTCCTACAATCAACATACTTAAAAAGTTATAGAAATATTATTTAAAGTAAGCCTTAATAATTTAAAACAGTCCTGAATCTCTTAATTATTGCATAATGAATATTTACTTTACTATATACAAAAAGAGGACCTCAATTCTATTTCTTGAGAGATTTTAATTCTATTATACAAAATATTCCGATATCAATATTTATTATGTCATCAATTAATATTGCTCTGGTTTCGGAATATGACTTTCAACTAAACAACTTTCACATGTTGAATATTACACATCAATGAACATTAGACTCTTAATAACTGAGATTGATTAGATCGGCACATCAACCCACGAATTCCGTAAAAAACTTGAATTCCATTTACCGTAGCTTGATTTGCATTTTGGTTGCCGTCAAATGGGTTATAATCGTCAAGCCCTTGTGTTGCAGTATTCGTATTCCTCGCAACTTGCTGCACTGCAGGATCCTGAAACGCATAAATAAGCAATGTATGGGCATATAAAGATATCAATTTCACTATTTCTTCGTCGAGATTACTCACAGCAAAAGGGTTGTCTATGGCTGGATCACTAAACGGATTGTCTTCAAATTTAGACATTGTGTTCAATTAATGAGCGCCACCTTAAGTTTATTTACCACTACGCAGCACAAAAGAAAAGTTTGTCTTATTATAATTTTAGAATTTAATATGATAAATACAGTCAACCCATACAGCCGATTGACAGATTAGTGATGGTGACGAATTGACATTAAGGTGTTGCTATTATAAAAAAGGAAACATTTTACAAAACTGTGAATTTCAATTTATATTCCGTGAAGAAATATATAAATTAACCGAACTTTACATTTTTTTAATAGAGTTCAATAATTTTGTGGAAAATTATGTTAAATTTTTGTACAATACTAAAAGATAAGGTATAACGATTAAAATATTGTTAGAGAGACTCAACTTTTTTTATCGAACCATTTCACATTTTTAATTCTTAAAACTAAGTTTCTTACCTAAATTTATTGTAAAATGTAGTTTATCAAATAGTTGTTGCTACATAAAGTAACTTATTTCATAAAATTTTGTAAAATATATTTCAATGTTAATTTTTTATGTTGGTAGATGGGTAGTAAAAAACGAAAGTGTTTTCGTGATCATGGTTGGCAGACTCAATTGTCAGTTTAATCGACGGTGCTGTCAAAGTAGGCAGCTGTTTACGTTTTGTATCGTTATTTTGCGATCGTTTTGCTATATTTTATTGTTTTTAAATTAACATTTTTAATAAACAGTTTTGATAGTGAGATATAATTGTGATAATTCAAAATTTTTAAATCATGTCAGATGTCAAGAGGTGAAATAATTCTGTGTTTTGTGTTTTAACGTGTGAGTGACAGATTTTATATTGTTTGGGATTTGGCGTGATAAACATAAACGGTGAGTAGATATTTCAAATATTGGTAGTCGGAACAATAGACTAGTCGAGTCATTAAATCATAAGCAAAATATCCTAGTTTTAGCTAGTGTTTCTTTTTTAACCTTTTTATGATAACATTTTTGCTGATAAGAACTCTAGGATGTTTGCAAGTTCCGCTGACTTGGTCGCAAATTTGCAACGTTGAGTTAGCGTTTTAAGACTTGCGTAATGGTAAAGTAACTGGTGTTAAGGTATTCGTAACGTTCCGTGGCGAGTTAGGCTGCGCGCGCGCAGGAACAATCTGAGGCCGTGTCTATACTGGGCGAAAGTTGTTTGCTCTTGATATTAAGGAAGTAACAGCAGCAGATTTATTAAATAACTACATACAATTTCAATTATTCAACACAGTTGCATCATACCTATAGGATATATTAAATTTCATAATTTTTTTATAGAGCTGGAGCTTAATTAACTTGTAAAAATATTATTTATATGTTTTTGGGATTTCGATTTATTATATGGAATGGGAAATCAATAAAAAAAAACATATTCTTTCTGTATGTCTGATAATTATAAGGTAAAACAATATGGTATGCGAGTTGAGTTTTACAATATTTTTCCTTATCCTGCAAACTACTAAGTTGCTCTATTTTATTACCATAAATTAAAATTGTCATTGTGTGATGATAACTGGATAGTCAAACTTTATTTTTACTCATGTTTTTTTTTTTGCATTTCACATAATGTTAGCTTGTATTTATTGTAATGATGATTATTTACATTTTTAAGACAACTTCCTAGAAACATTTTTTTTCTGCGAGAACTAAATACTGTAAGCCACTTGAAATTAATCCTACCACCTCTAAGATATTATTATTGTCTAGTCTTTGAGTTAATATGCGGTCAGCAATGCACACAAAATTTATATGGAAACATAATTCAATAAATGTGCTCAATGAAAGTGGCTATAGAAAGTGAAAGTAGGATTTCTTTTTTGTCTTTATGTAACTTTTGTCTGAAAGTATAATGAAAAGGCAAGGTGTAATTTTATCTTGTGTTAATAATTTTGTTAATTAAACATTTAATTTTCAAATAAAATTTATATTAGTTGTCATAATATATGTTTAAGGTTACACAAATGTTTCTTAATTAATGACACACTTCCTGAACTATCAATGCTTTAATATGAGAAAAATTAAAAGAGATCCTAAGTTGTATTGCACTTAAATAATGTCATACTTTTCCTCTACTCTTCCTTCAAGCCGGCCAGGACACAACACTTTGGTGTTGTAGATGTCCATGGGCTGCGGTCAGTTACTTAACATGATAGGTAATCCGCATGCTCTATTTGCTGCTGTAAAATAACATAAAAAACTTGACTATAGTATATTTGTGATGTAAATTATTATTTGTAGTTGTGCCTAGACTTTTTGTACTCGGGGAATCTTAATTTCCTACAAGAAACAAAGTTATTTCATTATAGAATCTCTTGGACATGTTTTCTGATTGTAAATATTATTGAAGTTGGTTTGCCATAAAATTACTGACAAACGTGAATTGAATTATATTTATGAAAAGTGTTTTCTGAGTTGACCCAAACCAATTTTTTTTCTTAAGAAATTTATTTTCCATTTAGCATCTCAAATCTAAATGAAACCTAAGAAGTAAGAACACAAATAAATTGAAATATTCTATTATACAAATTATGTGTGATATTATTCCTTATATTAGACTTAGTTTTATAGTCCATAGTAGTTTTATACCACAAAAGGTCTACAATATATTAATTTCAAGCAAGATATTTTTAATGCTTAGAAGAATAAAAAACTTGTTAGCAGGAAATTGATTGGAACTTGTTAAACTAGTTTAGCGAGTGTTATCTTATTATACAATCTGCTTTGCAGCATTGGAACATTTGAATGGTAACGGAAAGATGTTTTAGCTAACACTTTCACTATTACACTAGAATTTAGTAGACCTTAACGGAAATTAAATACTTCTATGTTTTTTGCCGTCTTCAAAAAATAAAATTAGATTTAGCGTTGACCAAATTATATTGTTCAACATTTGTTAAGTTTGCTTATCTAATTCTTCTATGACTCAAGTTAACCATTATAATTATATTAATATTGGAGGGAATTTATCTCATAGCAAAATTTGTTGAAGGCATTAATACATTAAAAATATCAGTTTGACTGACATCTTTGTTTTCTTAGTCTTGGTTAACTATATTATGAACAAAGGATTGCAAGGATTGAAGGAATGATGTCCCGGTTCCTAGGTTCAGTTGTATTGGCTGGCCAATTTCATCGGATATTTTACTACTTCAGACATTCTTGTAGCCAAGTTCAAATGCCACTAACCAGAAATCATTTGCTAATTACATCGAATGTAAATATTCTAATTAGTAAAATAATAATTGGCATCTATTATATTTCCACATGCTTTGTATTGAGTTGTTGAAATTTACTATACAAATATGATAAGCAAAACATCTGCTTATCAATTGTGCAATAATAAAACATCTAATAGCTGAGAATTGTAGCAATTGTATTGTTGATCATTCACTCTTATTGTGATTTGAATTAGGTATTTTTTATTCTTTGCAGTATATATGTATGTCGACCCACATTTATTTTGATTTTTATAATAAATGCTTATGTCACTTTTAATGATCCTACTTTCCACTTTATGTATGAGAATGTTTTTGAAAACTTCGCTAATAGTTATACAAATCGCAAGAACTAAACCTCAATAGCAAAGTTTTGCAATGTATTCTTCAGAGTGCTTAATGTTACGTACTTTCCGAGTTTTCCTGAAGGCGAACTACTCTGCTGCGATCAATTTTTCGAGTCGGTAAATCTCTACTTGCGAACAAAGTTGTTCTCGAGGTCATTTTCGCGTTAGCGTCAAGCGTGATTGGCGCAGAAATGCGTTATGTGTTCTGAGTAATCTGTATTACATAAAGAACCTCGAACTTTCCACGTCGGTGCACTTGGATACCGCAAAGTTTGTCGGCAAACGGCTTGGAGGCGTCATCGTGACTGCGTTGAATACCGAATGCTGCCGGAATCACATATCCCATCGTGTGTAATGAACGAGAACAGATTAAGGGTCTTAAACGATTGATTCTAAAAGCTAATGGTCCAATATGTTATCACGGTTGCGCGATTTTGATATATGCTTTCAATTTTAATTGTATTATTTAAGTCAGAATGAAGGTCGTCGTTGAGTGTCGTTTATCCTAGTGCGAAGTATTTTGTTTAAGTGAATTTGGGTTTTCGCAGTTAACCCGTGACCTAACGTGAACTTGACCAATTTTCATAATTAAGCCCGAGCCGGCTTCGGTTCAGTTTCTACATGAGTCGTTTTATTGGCCATGACCCGGCGTAAAGTCACTTTAAACCATAATCATTATTTAACTTGCAATTGGCCTTGCGTCAGCTAAAATTTTAAAGAAAATATGTATGTTTAAATAATAATTTCGTGTGTTCTTATTAATTACCTAATGGCCTTAACTCACGGAATTATGAGCTGTTTAAATTACGATTTTTTTAATTATGATTTCAATTCTGATTAAATGGTGAATATAAACGCATTAAATATTATAACACCGGTTATCTATATTTTTATCGGTGTCTTAATTAGTTGGCAGCTTTTTAAATGCACGTTCTAGTTTGTTTTTAAAGGCGGATATAGAATAAGTAGTAAAATGAAGTGAATGGGCAACCTTCACTCTTTTGGACAATAGCACGACACTAATGATACCTACAACTACCTTATCAACTATCAAGGTTTATGTTTTTACAATCTTTGACCTCTTTGCTTGTTATATTGTCTTTAAATTACGAATTACTTGTAATTAACATTGCAAAAATCATTGTTTGTCGTGAGATGAGACGTAAATTGTTATTAGTATTGAGGTTTAAGGTCATTAAGATTGCTAATTTGTGACTGGATTGAAAGGCAAATACATTTTTATTGATAATGAAAAAGTTATACCTTCCATTAATAATGCGCAAACATTAACAACTGAAACATAGATAAAACTTGGTAAAATAAAAACTTAGTAATGTTTATCCGAAATCACTGTCTTAGGTTTTGTGGTTGTTTTTATGTGAAACGATTAAATAATTATGTCGTCATATTTCGTTTATGGCTGCGGGCAGGACTGTCCCAGCTATAATTATGGGCCGTTTCCAGGCCTGTCCGATTTACGGTCCGTTGTGACGTCACGGGTTCGCGAGTTGCGTCATAAAAGTTATTGGGGCGATCCGTGCCTATTGTCAGATGATAAGCAGATAAATAACATTGGATACGCCTCGGAGATACGAGTGCGTTATAGTTTCGTTTATTGAGGTTTTGAAACGATATTTTTTTTTGCATTTGAAGGTACTATTCTAAATTTAAAATACTGTTTAAACCTTCATAATTAGAGGCGTATTTGATGATTTTTTTTTAATATTTGGCGATAATTTTGAATGAAGTATGATCACATACATAACTAAGGGTTGACATTTACTAATTATAGTTTTTTTAAGGTAGATTAGTATTAGTGATATCGAATTTTTCTAAGACTATGAATGTTCTGAGAACCAATACTAATGCTATCTAGTTTTATACCAATATGTGCAGCTGAATCAATGAGTAAGTATAACACTACGTGTTTAATATCATTCAAGTAAATAAAACGTTACACAGTTATCTTTATAACATGCGTAAATAATGCAAGTGTTACATTACATACAATTAGATCTAATTAGCTTATTTTACATTGTTTATGCGCAAATTGCGTTTGTAGTTCCTAATAATTGTACAATTAATATTGAAATATTCAAGATTTCAATAGGAATGCATGATTATCACATATCTACTACATGACATATTCTATGTGTTGCAAAAAGTTTTTAAGTAAGCTTAAGCTTATGCTTTCGCGCGTTTCTGCATCCGTAGTATGTTCCGTATAATATTATACATCTATCTAACACAAAACGGTTATTCAAATAAAACCTGTAGTTCCTGAGATTAGCGCGTTCAAACAAACTCTTCAACGAAAGACATTAACCATGTTAATTGTAGGTACATAATGTATGTGACGATTAAACTTTAAATCTAGTATGTAATAATAGAAATAAATATAACTATGTGTAAAATAAACCAAACTAATCGCCTTTGTATCGTAGTTAAATGGTACTAAAAGGTCAGTACATATTGTCAATATGCTTGTAATACTCGATATCACGAAAGAATAATTGTACTATTTAAAGCAGGGGTTCCCAACCTGGATGTCGCGGGTACAATGCTACCCGTGAACTCTCCATAAGTTGTGTGAATGAACATAGGGTTTTAGTCGGTGCAAGTCTGACATAAAACGGTCCTTTACCCAGGTATACGTAGGCATTTCCCTTCGTAAAAAAATAAAATAAGGGGGTTCCAACCTTTTTTAACCATTTTTATATCATCGTTGTTAGCACGAAGTACGTATTAAGAAAGTTTTTTCATAATTATTTTGAAGCGCGAGTCTTGTTATAGCGGGGGACGGGGATTTTGAAACCATTCGCGTACCACTGGTTGCGAAACACTGACTTAAAGTATAAGTACTTCGAAGAAAGGGCTCGCGTGATACAAGCGATTCATTACGTTCGATTGAAAATGTAATAGCAATTTCGTAACATAGCTCATTAATAGGTGATTACGGTATTAGGATGTTCGGGCCCACCGCGTATTTATTATTCTAATGTAATTGAATATTGTCGTATATTGGCCGTTTTATTATACATAGTTACTTATATTTAAAATAAGATGTTCTTTGATGGGAAAGTAAGTGTTGTAGTTAATCGAACTGCGAGATTAACGGAATGATATTGTTTTGATGTAACGTCCGGATATTTTTGTGTTTGAATTTTTGGATGTTTATATATGTCAATCACGCCGCAATTACTGAACTGATTTTAACATATTTTTTATTCAGATAGGCTACATAATCTGGATTAGATGAGAGGATGCTGAATTTAACAGGCGAAGCCCCGATCATTAGCTAATATATAAAATATGTACAGTTTGATATAACGTTGTATGATTTATATCATGTACTTGATTAAATTATAGTTTTTCACATTCATGATTCGTTTAACATTAAATATTTATTCATTCATATCAACAATGCAACGATCGAAGACTAGAGTCTATTAATTTATTTTATAAGCTTTCCTTATTGAATAAAAGAAGCTTAAACAAGTACAAAAAACCATTACCAATAAAAAAAAGGCACATTTATTTGTAAAGGTCATTTATATGAATTAAACCTTTTTTAGTTTCTCTATTACATTTCTGCAACTGGTTGCCTTGACCTTTCTCCTTTGTAATGCGCTACTAACTACATAGTACTGTTAGACTAGACTGTAAGTTACATATGAAAATGAAATGTAAATACTTACAAAGCGTTTATTGCATTTATAATTTTAGAGATTCGCGTAGAATGGCCCAGGTCACAAAACCTCAACAAATACGACCCCAATGTGACTTTGAGCTCCATCTGTGTAGTATTGTTATTTAAATTCGTCAACTATGCGTCTAACATTCTTAATACACTGTACAGAAAATGCAAAAAGGCTTTGTATGTATTTACATGAAATGTAAATACATATGTGAAATTTGTGAAACTGAAAAGCGTTTCTGAACCAAAAATTGACAGTTTTTATTAATTTATCGGCTTGTTCTTCACTTTATGACGAATATTGGGTAAGCATTGGTATACAAACTAACAAAAACATTTTTTGTGTCTATTAATTATCTTCTTCAATTCATTCTTTTAAAATAGTTCTATTCACATATTTATGTAAACTCTCCATCTTATAAACTCATCGAAAAAGTCTCTGCAACGATTTATTTATCAAATGTTAATAAGTATCCATTACTAACGAATACGTCTGATCGTAATCCTGTTATTTTAAACATATTTCTAGATCTGTCTGGGTAGATCGACTACCTTTTTCGGGCAAGTAGGTTATCAGCTAACGTGTACCTTACCTGGTTAGGCGAGATTTTTACTCACGTCTGAGGATTGAATCAATTTTATAATCGGTTTTAGCTGCTGGTTGCCTACTACTCATATCTAAGGTAATATTCTATTTAGACAAGATTATGTGCAGTGCACGGTTACTGTCCGTTATATTTACTCGTACTATGCAAATATTTTGGTTTTTATTTCGTAGACTATAATAATATCGACACGTGACTGAATTACCGCACACATTATACTATCAAAACAAATAAATCTACGCAACAATATGATAATAAGTTCTTAATAAAAAATTGTCTCAATCGTGCAATGAATGCCCCGTACTCAACACTTCCTTGTTTGCGCTATCAGTCTATTTCTGCACAAGTAATGCTGGTGACTTATTCACTAGAACCGCCAAAAGTGCCGTTTGTACGCCTGTCACGGGCACGAATGACCTCCCCCTGAGGTCACGCCAGAATAAAACACTAAATTATTGGATATTTAATAGGCTTCCGCGTTTTTAGTCTGCCTCTTGTCTATTTTTGCACTGCCTAAACAGATTTAAATTTTAAATAGTGGTATAGCGGTTTATGTGGATTGTAAAGAATTTTATTATTGGATGCATATAAATTAAAATTTAAAAAACATTCAGATTGATTTTATGATATGGTTCGTACGTTTTTATTTGCACGGTCAATATTTTTATCGCTGTAAAGAGATATAATATTTAATAAGTCTGTTATCTGTTCATAAAGCATTCCTTGTATTGTTTCTTTGAAAATCTTTTAATCTCTTGCAACTGCTGTTATAATGACGGCGGAACTGAACGAAAAAATAAGCCTGAGCCCATTAAATACGCGTTTGCCTTTTTATTTTTGAACGGCATTGTTTCGTTCTTTAAACGATATTGTTTTAATAAAACTACAGCATAATATTCAAACTTTTCTTTTACAAAAACAATTCATTTTGTGCCCCGACAGGATAGTTAACTGTATCATTTTTATAAGCAATCCACGCGGCACGCACCTTATGAAATTGTTTCCTCATAATAAAAATAGTATCATATCTCTGCAGTTTCATTCGGTTCACGTTAAATTATCTCAAATATCATATTAGATGTCGCAAGAATCGCAACATATTACTTTTCATGCGAAGCAAGAAATATTTTATGATTGTGAAACAGTATATAATGTCTCTGTGAGAATCTACCTACTCGCAGTTTGAATACGTTGCCGCTAACTACGTTTAAGTGAACAATTGCCGCGACCTCAATTAAGTCATGCAAATGTTTCTCATTATGCTACGATCGTAATGAAGATCAAGGGATTTATTATTTATTAAACACGAAAGCGCTTGCAAACTTTATCGACACGTAAAGTCACGCATTACACAAAATTAATTTTAATTTCCATATTGTTTTGAAATTTTTTATTGCCTAGATATTACAAAGTATTGCAAATAGGATTAAGGTACATGTTTTTTCATTTAGTTTAGATTGTAGATACTTCTATGCCAATTAAAATCAACAATTATATTTTTTTATATTGTAATTGTGCAACATGATAGTTTCAATACAGGAACATATTAATAATTCCCCTAAGCAGTATACGGAAATGTGACGCTATTATCAATTCATTACATAATAATCAACGACAGTCTCAAACACTGCAGTTAGCAACGTCATTTTATCTCTACCATAACCTGGTTAACTGCGACCCGATAGGCCTCATTTTGTTTGCCACTAATTGGTCTATAAACACTTATCTAGAACATTCCATTCCTATTTCATTGCCACTCAGAGCCAAATGGGGACAAAACAATTCAAGAGTTATAGACCTATAACTGCTGTCTAACTATTCTTGCTCGAGGAAAATTGTGCAAATACGGCGATGAAAAAACCCACATGATTCGATATTCTTCAGCCCACTTACGGCGGATGCAATATAGGAATTGCATCGAAATTGGTTCGCTTTTACGACGTTACTGTACGTATATTGTTATTATTTTGAACAAAATATAACGGAGATAGCAGCGCGAATGACCTCAGAAACTGGAGCGGAGCGTTGAAACATATCATAAATTCTACAATATAAGGTTTCCCCGCAGCTAGTTGCCTTTTCGAGTGAACTTCCTTACAGCCCGGGAATATGTTCTCTTTGTTTTGTTGTGTTTGTGAGTTAGCGACGGCAAATTGTAGGATTACACAACTCCTAAGTTGCACGGTCAACATTACCGCGGAATCTTCTTAGAAAACGGATTTACGAGCGCCCTTTTGTTTTTTGATTAGCGCGATGTTTATTTTCGAAATGTGGGCGAAACAAGGCGCTAACAATGTAATTTGAATATTGTTTTGTTGGTATTACAAATTAGCGGGTTTGCGTTGTTTTCTACAGGAGTATAAACTTTCAAATCGTTTTGAGCATGGATTGTTGCGTCGCTGGGAGGTTGGTTTATAGCGTCGTTTTTTAAAACAATATTCTAGATGTTTGTCGTGAAGTGGTGATTTACGTGTGTTTCCTTTTACCGTTTGGCTATCCGCTTTGCACTTCCTTTTGATGGCGCCGTGTAAATAAGCTGCCGGCGGTTTGTTTGCGAGTCTAAAGGATCTAAATTGTGCGGGAAAAACTTTAACTGGTGACTGCTGTGGCGAGGTCGCACGTTCTTAAATATTTATAGAGTCGTTTAAAAAAAATCTTAGTGGTACATAAATAGTTGTTAAGTTTTATTTTAATTTCATTTGTATGATGTATAAGATATTGCAGTGAAGACGAGCGCCACTTACCCATGGACAAATAAAGCGTTATTTGTCCATGGGTATGTGGCGCTCGTGAGAAGTGTATTTTAATATACATAAAATATTTTAGTATAAATTTTGTTGACCTTACTGCTAGAAATAATCTGTTACATGCAAATGTAAGCGTTCCTTGGCTTCTTATTTAAAAGAATATTATACTAACTACTTGTGTTAACGTGCAATTTATAAATAAATCTAATATAATATTTCTATACTATAAAATGTTCTTGATTATTATTAACAGTAGATAACATTTTAACTATATACTATCATTAACAGAATTTAAGTAGATTTCTCGTATCTACGATTCCCGTAAAAGCAAGGTACATATTTTAGAATTTCAGCGTAATATTTTGCTAACGCATTTCGTAAGTACACAATTCTAACCCTTATTCGCCGATATTTGAACCATCACCCGAAATCTATTGAGTAAACTTTTTCACAGATAATAAAGGAACAGCGCTTAATACCCCCAAGCCGTAACAGGGTACAATAGTGTTCAGTAAACCACGAAATCGGGAAGTTTATCTAGTTACCTTTGTGTACCTTAAAATTTTCCTCGTGTCTCGTTCGATGAGCTCCGGCTTTTCTTTTCAATATCGTGTTTACGCGTGGCCATTTCAAAGTGTTCGTAAATATAATTTGCGTAATATTATGAAGAGATCAGCGAATTTTTTACGATGTTTTTTTTACGTCCGGCGCTTTGATGTTACTTATTTATCTTGTTTTAGCAATATTTGGATCACGGATACAATTTTACAGTCTACATCCGATAATAATGTTTTGAATTTTTTTATATTGAACTACGGTTATATTTTTGTTATGACAGAGAGGCAATGAATCCACCAAGGCATACAAATTTAGCTTTATATCCGTCACAAATAGTATAAGTTGTAAGGTTGCTGGGTCGTCGAAGTAAGACATGACTATACCCATCCACATTACTATACCTCAATAATGACTACTGTCTTTGCGGTTTTCCCCTCAGACAAAAACGTTCAAATAAAGTTTCCCAGCAAGATATCCAACCGCAATTGCCAAGTATGATTGTTAAATATTATTTACCGATAGCAACCGCAGCGCTGGTTAGAAATTCAAACTGGTTGCCGGAAGCAATGCCTACCTTTGTTTCCCTGAATTTATACTATACGGTCGTGGCACGCGCCGGGAATTCCTTACTATAATCCCGTTCAACAATTTCAGCCATATATTGTTTTATTGTGAACACGCATAATTTAAATTGATTTTGGGATACGTTTAAAATTAAACCGTAGATGGTTAGGTGAGAGTGTACATTTGTGTGAAATTCGTTTTGTTTGTATTAATTTATTTATCCGAAAATTAATTTTCTTTTTACTATTTTGTAGCTTATGCTTTAAAGCTGTTAAATATACCTAAATAATGATTTAAAAGCGTTGTTTAAACAAAGTGGACAAAGCTACTAATTCTCTAAATTAACAGCGCGCGTTTAATTTAAATGTTGCTCGAATCATTGACATCCATTAATTGTACAATCTATTTCGGTTGCTATAGAAACGAGAGAATGACACGTGCAGTGATGTTATTAGGAACGCATTTATTATAATATACTAGTATCGCCCCGCGGTTTTACCCGCGTAAGGATTGATCCCGTGGGAATTCCGGGATTAAAAGTTGCCTATAAGATCCAGAATATCAGGATCTTTATCTACATGTATACGAAGTTTCATCCAAATCCGTCTCGTAGTTTTTTACAAACATACTCGCTCACAAACTTTCGCATTCATAATATGAGTAGGATTTATTTGGCCATGTGTTTATTTAAGCACTTGACGTTGAGATATATTTATAACGTTATTGAGAAGCTAAGAATGATGGAAACGTTTGTAATAATATTATTTGATTTAAATCATCGAAAAAAAATCAGTCCAATAAAGGAATTATATATGTACATCTAAACTTTAATTATAAAGACGAAAGATTCCATTTATTTATTTTTTTTGATTTCCATTTATTGTTTGCTTGTTTGTTTAAATTAATTAGGCTCCGGAGGTACTTGAAAATTTACCATTGGAATACCATACCATACCATTATCCCTAATGAATATAGGCTATATTATGCTACGGGGGCGTTATATATATTGAGTGTGCTGTTATTATCCGATCGGATATCTAATCTGAACCAGTAATTGTACGGTACATGCACGTTCGAGTTGTTACAACAATAATTAGTGGATGATTAAACATCATTATGTAGTGAGGTCATCTCTGAAGGATGAGGGATATGAATGAGATGAATTGTGTACATCTGTGATAAAACATTTATTTGAATTTTGATTATAAGTAGCATCATCTAAGGCTTCAAAATCATCTAAGGCTTTTGATGATATTTCGTACATAGATAGGCTTGTATGAATGATTGAATGATAATTCTTATCGCTAGGCAGCGACTCCTTCCAGGCTACCACTGAGTAGACATTTAGAATTTAGAGTAGGTTTTAACTGGATTAGGTGGTGATAGGACACCTTTTGTTGATAAGTTAACTCCGAATTTAATGCGAGCGAAGCCGCAGGCAAAAGTATATTATAAACTATGAAAAGGTTACGCGTTAATATTTGTTTTTATTCAACGCATGATTTATTTAAAGTTTTGTATCGATAGGAGAATAAATTTAATATATTCAAGCCTAAATTATCTAAGTTAAATAAAGCGCTGTTTGTTTACTTCGACCTGAATTGCAAATGAATATTCCGCATGTCAAAAGCAAGAGCAATGATTTAGTGTTAATGTACGAGTGTATCATTAAATATGCATTAGCAGCTAAATTATAGCCGTCCATGAATTTGATCAGAGTTAAAACGGAGGGAAATAATTCCTTCCTCTAATATAGGTATTATTATATTCATAAGAAATATATATGCGTGCCTGTTGATGCTAAAGCTAATATGAAGTTAGATTAATGTATGTTTTTTGGTGTTTAGGAGCGAAGGTTTCTTTTATTCTATTCGCACTAGGTGGAGGACGATGATCATTGTACGCACGCGTTTGTAACTCATATCATTTCGGTGTAGTTCGCTCCTTGGTTGCTAAAGAATTTAAAATAAGATTATGTATTTCCGAATAGAAATATTTTAGGAGTGGGATCCGAACATAACTGCGGCAGGAATTGGCCCTAGCTCTCATTGTGAAAGTTAATCCTCAACAGAAAATCTCCGTGAAACAGTATTATAGTGTTATAAGTACGGCGAGTTGACGCTGGAGGCCTGTATCCTCGTCCCATTTAGAGTCCCCTTAATTAACCATGGAAGCAGGGGGTGAACACCTGCAACACCTAATATGGTTTGCGTTATTAGCTTAACATCAGGTGCACCGTATTCATCTACAGGTTTTTCTGAAAAACAAAAGATTTAACGTCATATGCCTTTGTATCATTTACCTGCTTTTGTGTAAGGCCAAATCTACACGAGCTTATTAAACAGAAATCGTGTGCATAACGTAGTTTTACAAATATAATCGCACTTATCAGACCGAATACAGCATGTTCACACGCAACGCATAAGGGTTTCTGATAAGCATTATCCACTCGGTGAATAAGCAAGCCAAGCAATATAAATGGAACAGTACAAACATTATATCGATTATTTAATAAGCAATAAGGTAACAGAATATCAACCTCATATATTTCTCTCGTATTTATGAGAAACAGTAGTGAATTGGATATTATTTTTGAAGAATATTTTGCCTTCGACATTTCTTCTTATTCGTTCCTTAAAATCATTCAACTGATATATTTTTTCGGGATCCGTTCGTGCGTTAATAATAAACTTTCTTTTTTCGTAGTAGCTTTAACTTTTAAATGGAATGGAAATAATTAAGGATCTTAGTGAAGTTATTTTATATTTTTGTACATAAGTAAACTTTAATGAATACAAACATTAAAAATAAAATAAGAAACTCTGAGTCTTTTAATTTGCAATGTTTTATTCGTGCACCGAATTAGAAGAGAATAAGTGAATGAATGAATGAAAATGATTTTTTAAGATGGCTTGTGCTTAACTTTGTGAAATCTATGCAGACAAATATAATAATTAATAACCATTAATCATAGATGCTGTATACCTTGAACAGGCCTACGAGCTGCAATTGTTTCTATTGAAATGTAGATATTTGTAAGCGATTGGTGAAGCAGAATTAAAACGAAATGTTTACGGAGGAGATTGTGTAACGTGTTCAAACGACACTGGTTTGTTGAATGTCGATGGGTCACGTGACGCCGGTGCACGTGGATGCAGGGTGTTTGTTTGTTGTGAGGTCAATAGTATATAGTAGAGAATACAGATGTTCACTTTGGCTAATATTCATGCGGATATATAGCTATTTTGCAGATTAGAATGGAGGTCTTTGTTTTACTAGACGGCAGGTTCACTTCGGTAAAGATCAATTAAGAAAATGTGCATTATGATATAAATGTGGTAGATACGGAACGCTGGTCGATATATTAGTAGACAGAATGTGAACTCCTGTGAAGATCGATGCAGAGACTGTACATTGCGTACTGTACTAACTGTGCAACATATAAGTATGAAAGGTAGATGAGTAATGAATAGTATAATCTTGTGTTTGTTTTAACGCGAGTACTTTCCATTTTAAATAAAATACTTTTTAAAGGATTTTAAACGCGGTTTATTGCGGCGGACTGGAGACAGTCTCTTGTGACCACGCTCGCTGTAAAGCGAAACGTCGGGTTAAATAATAATGTAAAATAATGTATAATAAACCGCATTTAAAATCCTTTATAAAGTATTTTATTATATTTTTATAAAAAGAGTAATGAATAATCAAATCGGTTTGTTGAATGTCAGTGGGTCACGTGACGCTGGTTCACGTGGATGCAGGGAGTTTGTTGTGAAAGTAGATTAGAACCGAGGCTAATATATTGGTTTATGGCATGCTCACTATGTTGAAGATTAATGTACATTGCAATATTAGATAAATGGTGTAAAGAGAAAAAACTAGATGAATTGTTGTATACAATGGAAAACGAATCCTTACCAAGGGCAGAATGGAAAATTTATAGCCTATACCTGATCCAAAATAAATATAATAGTTTTTGGTCTAAAATGTACAGTGTATGTACTCGTATTTCAAATTCGTAATGGTATTTTTTTATTAAAATCTGAGGATGATAAGGGCTCAAAATTATTAAATGACTACCTACTATAGTATCAAAAAGAGTTGTTATCTTTGTCCGATATGAAAATCTTTTTGTGTTAGATGTGTTTGTGTTAGATAGATCATAAATGGAGGAAGGCTATAGGCTAAATAACATTATGCTACAGGAATAGCTGTAGTATGATATTTAAATAGCTATTAGTCATAAATTAAAGTATTTGATTTTTTTTTAATTTAAAATAGGTACGTCAAGTGAAGTTTGACTATAACGATATTCATGAGAGCGTTAAATTGTTTAAGATTCCTTCTACATTCACTACGGCCTTACAAGCATGTACCTAAACGTCAACCGTGTTAGGTGTGGATATGTCAAGACGTTCGCTTTAAGGAGTGTTACCACAAGGCACAAGGCAAATGTCAAAAACAAGGAGAGGTGTTTAGCTCACGACGCCCGGCCGTGTGAAAGGTCTTAAGTGAAGAAGTTGACAATGCAGGGTGGGTCTCACGCCCGGGCTGATCCTTGCATACGAATGTCGCACTTTCTAGCTGTTAGATCACAGTTGATGTGTGGACGATACATTGTGGCGTAAACGAGGATGGTGATGTAATTGGAGACGATAGTGAATCTTGAATATGTTGCTTTTTAGATGTTTAGGTTAGGAAGTACTTTAATTGCTATAGAAATATGGACATTAACTTGATAGGATATTTTAACGACATCGATAAAGACAAAGGCATTTAAAAATAACGTGAATTATTTACAATATAAATAGTACAAATAAGTAAACAATTTTTCAATATGAATTCATTTTATTTGAACAAAAGTATTCAACACATGAGTGCGAATAAAATATACACGCTTTTTGAATTCCAGTGTAATTCTTTTGCCCCAGGATAGTACAATAATTTTATCATTGCGCATTTTATTCTATAATTGGAGTAATTACAGAAATGATAGTTTTTTAATGGGATATTAACCGCTTTATTTATCATGGTGATGTGAGTAATTGATACGTACATCCGAATAGTTGCGAATGTTACGAGAAGCAATAATTTAACTAGCTTGTACGATGAGTCATAACAAAATCGTAAGCATAAACAATAGTCTCTTAAATTACTTAGTCATGAGTGTAGTAATTTTAGTCGTAATCGGTCTGATTAAAAGTGATTTTAATATGAGATGTCTATAGAATTACCACATTAAGTCACCACTTTGGTTTGCTAAGAAAAATCGGTATAAAACGGTATAGTGAAAAAAGAGTCAATTTTAGGGATAAATCTAAAAATGTACCTTTCATTCTTTGAAAAATGACGCTTCAATTGTTAGTGTAGGGTTATAATAAAAATATTGGTTAATCATTTACGACAAGAGTTAATAAATCAACATATTCTATTAAAGTATAAAAATGTAAGCCTATTACTTCACGAAACCTTAATTCTAAGTTGAAATTTAACGTTGAATCCCTGCTATTTGTACTCAACGCCGCGTTAAATGCAGGATACGTGTTCGAGTTGGCATTACGTGACGTTTTCGCTACCGTTCATAATTTCATATGAGAAATTATCGGACATGAGCACCACTGCATAATGAGACCATGCAATTATACTATTTTTTTAAATAAACCCTCGTGTTATGTTTTTCGAGCGAAATGCACTGGAAAATGATTACGTTCCGAATATTAAAGTTTAATCACCGAGGTCGGGAATTTAAATGTATCACAGATTTAAACGCGGATTTACGCAATTTTATAAATTTCCCGCCTTTATGATTAAATTGAAATTGTTTTTAACAAATTGTTATACAATTTTATCAGGGTAAGAATTTCCGATTTTGAACGTAGATACCTGTATAAGTAATACTTATAAGATTTTATTTTAATTCGACATCTTTGAGCATTCATTTTGAACTTGGCTAACACCCTTTTTATTCTTTTACTCTTTGTAATACTGTTGTTTAAATATAGGCCCTCTTGAAAAATTTAATCCTGTAAATATGTATTTCAAAATATTTTTCAACGCGCCTGGCTATGTTTCGGGGTTTAAACTAAATCGTATGGCTTTTTTCATCCTTTAAACCACCAAAAATATATTACTTAAAAAAATATTTTAAAAAATTTAGTCGTTTATTTATATTTAGCTAGGTTTGCACTGCCATGTCGGGAGTAACCCTAGGAGAGACATCATTCAAGTTCTCCGTTAGGTTATGTTAGGAGAGGCATCATATAAGTTTTCTGCTTGCCTTAAACACCTACCTAAAGATGGTCCCAGCTCTAGGACGATAAGTTTATTCAAGCTAAGACGAGTTTCATTTGTTAAATTGTCGGGGAACAACGTTGTCGAAACGGATTTAAGTTTATTTACGAAATCTCAGTCGCTCGTAACGGATCCGGTAGGAAGTGAATGGTGTAATGTTTCTATATTGGTACTGGAATGCTCAGATGGAGTATGTATTAGACGTAATAATATTAATATGATATTATTTGATATTTTGTAACGAGATACGTGTTATTAGTTAATTCAATTGAAAAGTGATTAAGATTTAATGTACTGTACGTGTAATTTTTTTACAACCAGTCCTCTTACCGTAAACAGGCAATGAGTGGAGTATTTGTAAGTCGATATTAAAGATTATATTGAAGACCAGATGTGCCCCACGGTTTTACCCGCTCCTCCATTCCCGTGCGATTTGATCAAAAACTTTAGCGGATGCTTACGTCATAACATCTACCTGCATGCCAAATTTCAGCTCGATCCGTTTGGGCAGTGCATTGATAGATCACTATGTCAGTCAGTCAGTCACCTTTGAGTATAAAAATCTTCTATATACATATTTATTTTTATACATTGTATATTTTATTTCTGCTTAGTGGGACTTACAAAATCTATACTTAAATGCCTTCTTATTCATATTTATGTTAGAGAATTATAAACAGCTAACGACAAAATAATGTATTTTGAAAGCCTTGTCGTTATTAAAGCGGCCAACATTGTACAATGTACGTGTACAAATAATGTGATAAAAATTACATCGGCATAAATTGTGTGGCTTTCTCTACGATTTTTTTTTATCTTGATTAGCGACCTAAGGTTTCTACTTGTGTAGTTCATCTCATAGACTATTGTAGAGAAATCTCTAATAATTTTTTTTAAATAAGATTTTTTATTCTTCTTTCCATTAAGCGACGTGAATATGGTATTTTACACTTATATTTTGTGTTGAGATGGCAAAGAACGCCATATCTTTTGCAACCTCTTTATTTGCTTTTATAAAAAGTGACAAGACGAATTTTTGACAAAATTTTTTCTTTGCGTAGTTCTTAGCAAAATTTTACAATACACCAAATATACATTATGTAATTGTCCATTAAACGACCGGTTTCTCCGGATATTACTTGATATTTTATTAGCGGTAATTTGTATACGAGCATAATGCGAGCCATGAAACTTAGGACGTAAAGAGCAACGGTCGCGTAAATGTCAAAGTAACTGGCACAACGACTTTGTATGTATTTTGTAATAGTTCAGATTATAATCGCAATATTTCGTGGAAAAGTATGACGAAAATTGGTCTAGTTGTGGCCAAAATGTTCTTAATAGGTGCAACGTCACGACAATTTTCACTTTTTAAAGTCGCCGACTAACCTTGTTCCTGAGCTACTAGGGTGAATTCTTGCCTACGGTGTCCTAAAAACAGGGCTTTTGCGACTATATTTCTAAAGATTTCATGGATCAATATAGTGTGTACGGGTTAGAGAATAATTTAAAGTCTATACATATTTTCTATGCATTGTTTGAACATACATTTACATATATACATTTGAATTGTAAAACTGTTAAGTTTTTAGAAGATATAAGTGCTCTACATGAAAAACTTAAAAAGTTACCAGTGTATCTTAACCTACGCTGCATTTCGGCCATCCTCGGGAACATATGTATCTGAATCGGTTCGGTTTGAATACGGCACTGTGACCGTCACATTAAATATCTCATTCGCTTAGAGCAAAGGAACTAAGCTAATTGTCGAGTATGCATAGTACAGTCGTTGCCACCTTGGCTACTACATTGTTAATATAAAGGTCGTGATTCCGTGTTACGATAATGAGAACTAAATCCAAAAGCAAAGTCTTTGGAAGCACAACAAGAAATCTAAAGGCTTTCACAAACGACGCAGCCATTACTGAATCGGTTCGGTTTGAATGCGGCACTGCGGTCGTCACATTTAATATCTCATTTGCTAAGAGCAGAGGAACTAAGCTAATATCGTCGAGTTAGCGTCATGCGATCGTTCCCGGCTTGGCTAATACATTGTAAATATAAAACCACATTGTTGTGATTCCGTGTTGCAGTAATGAGAACGGATTATACAAGTTCTAATAGACTTTTGTAACGTTGATGCTTTTATTGTTGCAGTCGGGAACTTGGTTTATGTTCTATTTTCATTACTTCTCGTGGTACGTATTAATATGTTTGGGGGAACGTAAGTGCCTTTATAAATGAACGAATGCTTTGTTGTCATAATTAATATTTTTCATTAGAACTAAAGGCAACATGCATTAAGTAATAGTGATATTTAACATTTTATGAGTTTGACTTTTCATGGGAGGTGTATTAAAAGCAGAAATAACACGACCTTAACATGAAATCTTAATCAATCTAGTAAGTAATTTGTTATTTCCTGAGTTAGCAATTATCAATCCCATTAGATATTAACTTTTAAAGACCCGTTCCGTAATTGTATATTACTTCCTCAGCTGAGTCATTGTAATAAAGATATTAGATTTTATAACTCAAAATTCAAAAGCTTTCTGTGATATTTATGAACAGTATAAAATAATATTTGTTCTAAAATGATTAATTAATTCGGTACAGCTGTCGACATTTGTGAAGTCGTGACTCGAACACTTGGACACTGTTTTAGTTACTTACTTCGGAACTAGGGTCAAAGGGTGTTTTGTTTTATTGAAACCTTAGTAAATTTTAATTATTCAGTGAATAAAGCTTTGAAAATTTTATGTTTCTTTTGTAACTTTATTCGAGGAATGTTTGTTATTGTAGAAAGGAAATTTCGAGTTCGAAATTCGAATTTGTTAGTGTATTTCAAGTTTCATTACTTATAGATAGCTGAACTCATAATTCAATATAAAGATACATATTTTTAAATAAGTAATACATCCTTATTTTCTAATTTTATAGTCATAATAAGTTTTATTTTATAATCATGTTTTGTGCCTACAACGTAGCAGGTATAGAGATGTGAATTTTGCGTGTACATGACGTTGTGTTAATTATCTTTCCATTTTCGTCGCCTTTGTTTCGTATATTAATTTCGAATTTAATGATCTTTCACTTTTAATCAAAATCATCGTGTCTGCGTCAAAACAAGAATATTTAAACTTTTGACACATGTTTGAGCGAAAGGTTGATTAAATACAAATAATTTTATCAAAAATTTATTTCATGGAAATTGCTTTCATTAAAATTAGAAATAACAAGGGGCTAATTAAGTTAAAAAAGAAGTGAAAAGGGTAACGTTTTGTATAGGCTCATCCAATTTTAATGTTAAATATACATAGATACAGTTACACATACAGTTGCCCAATAATAATGGATAAATTGCAATCAATTAGTTTAGAAGTTATTACGTTACCTAATGGCAATGCAGAGTAGGTATTGGGCATTAAGTCAAAACTGAATTCTCGTAGTATACTCGTTCAACCCTTGTCATGTACATACAAGTGATAAAATCAAAAAATTTTATATCAGTATCGAAAATTCATAAAGCATTGGATGAATCGGTGCTCTATGATATGACCGCAATTAACAACGCGACATTCGGGTCTCGTTTATTTGGCGATAAGCTGCCGTGCCGCTTGTCAGTGCCGTCCGTAACCCCGCCCTATCTTTATGATTTACTTCCTATGTGTGACAGACGTTAATGTTTTGTACGTTTTGTATGACAACACGCTTTGATACGCGAAATTCTTAGGTGTATCGAGTGTATATGGGGGTTTTGTTAAACATAAAATATGTACATTTTGGATGAATCGGTGCTCTATGATATGACCGCAATTAACAGCGCGACATTCGGGTCTCGTTTATTTGGCGATAAGCTGCCGTGCCGCTTGTCTGCCGTCCGTAACCCCGCCCTATCTTTATGATTTACTTCCCATGTGTGACAGACGTTAATGTTTTGTACGTTTTGTATGACAACACGCTCTGATACGCGAAATTCTGAGGTGTATCGAGTGAATATGGGGGTTTTGTTAAACATAAAATATGTACATTTGGATGAATCAGTGGTCCGTGATATGACCGCAATTAACAACGTGACATTCGGGTCTCGTTTATTTGGCGATAAGCTGCCGTGCCGCTTGTCATTGCCGTCCGTAACCCCGCCCTATCTTTATGATTTACTTCCCATGTGTGACAGACGTTAATGCAATGTATATTTTGTGTGACAATGTTCTTTGATAGGGGAAAATTCTTTGCGAATCGAATGACCCATATTTTTGTTAATCATAAAATATGTATGTCAGTGGTGTCTGCAACCACGCCTTATATTTGTGATTTATTTCCTATGTGTGACACACGTTAATGTAATGTTTTGTGTGACACGTTTGAATAGATACGGCGAATTCGGGGAATCCTTGTGTGTATGGCGCGAATAATGTTATCGTTTAGGGTTTTTGATGAATGTATTACATCGATTCTATAGAAACATATTGTTCTTTAAGGTTTAATGAAATAGGTTTTCCTTTTTCTTTAATTTATTTTCACTTAATTCTAATGCTCCAAGACGATTTTATAAAACCATTAAATATTAGATTAATTGTAGGTATTATGTCGCATTCAGAGTTCCGATGCTGTTATAATTACTACACTGTAATACGAATTGCTATTTGAAGTATGATTTAATTGAATAAAATTTTTATTGTTGCAGGTACGTAGTGCGATTGTCGCGCTCTATATGCTGGGCCTATGTAAACACGCCGGTGTTTACACTAGATGGGAATGAAGCCGTGAGAAGTGACGAACAATTAGCCGTCATTGTGAGCGCATCTGGAGGTTGTTATACTTTGATTTGTTACGTGTCAGTCTGATATAAACATGCTAAGATTGAGATGACTGTTTGAACCGAGCATGCTTCGTCGCGAATTAGATCAGGCTTGCATTAGGGAGTTATTACAACTACTGAAAAACTTTAAACTACAAAAAATAATAGTCATCTATTAAAAGTCGCTTATTTACTGTTATACAGCCAAGTGTCTAAATATAGGTATGATACGAGTCTGAAATTTTTCTTTATGAGGGACTTTGCGAAAGAATTTTTATACGTTTATAAACTAGTCACATAGAGCAATTTACGTATGGAACTATAATCACGCAATCAAGTATTCTTTAGGCTAAATAATTACTAAAATTGTGATATTAAAAAAATCAAGTGTAACGTATGATTTTCATATCATATTGTTCCACTCTTAAATTATAATATGAGCAAGTTTGTAATTATAAAGTTTAGTTGAGCGGGGAAGTCTTTAAGGCAATCGCTTGGAGCAACTTCCTATACTGTAATTACTTGAAGACGGTTCATCGGCTGAGTGTTTTCCGATCCGTGTCATGTTCGCAGATATATGCGTTCTATAAATATTTATAGATGCAATAATAAACTGAACGAGACGTACAACAACAATTTGCCTGATACAGATTCTTTTCAATGGTTTAGATCAGGGGTCAAAGGGCGGACCGCTAGCCTAATTTATGTGGATCGATGTTAAAAATTTAAAATACTTTACATTTATAACTCGAGTAAATAATTTGTTTTTTACCACGTTTTGTCATTAAAATTCTACATACATTTAATATATTTTTAAAATGTACAGTTAGCTTTACCATTCCAAACCTTAAAGGTCATATATTTTTTTTAAACAGACCCATCATAATAGTAATTGGTGACCCCTGCTTTAGATCATGAATAGATGGATAACAAGGAAACACTTTTTTTGTGCGTAAATGAGGATAAACTCTACGTTTGAAATCTATTTTTAAATACTTGTTCATTTTCCTCGTATTCAATGTAATTTTTAATAAAACCCGTGCAAACATTAAAATTAAATTGGTGATTACAAGATGCTCATTTTTCTTGGAAATTGAATTTCATGATAATCAGGAAATATTTTGTGAAAATTCTTTTTGGGTAACCAGGGATAAAAGGTTTTATCCTCAACAAATACATCCTTTGATAAAGAGCGGCATGTATCGATAAGTGGGTATATGCAAAGCGGCGGCTAAGGAGGCTGCCTCTGACATGTTGCAAGTTCCTTGATGCATAAGTGTTTACAATGTCCGCCGGCTGTGTGCGGCAGTCGATGCGGAGTACAGCCCGTGTGTGTATAACGCGCTTTGACGTTGCTTATTGTGTATTACAATCCTTTGATACGAGTCCGTATGAGTATTTGAAATATGGGTAATGTGACCAGTTATTGTTGACGCTTATGTCCAAAGCCCTCTCTACACATCAGCAGACGTCATCTGCCGATGTCATTCGTGGACGTTAAGACGGGGTAATTTGTCTATCCGTAGACATCCGTAGTAGGTAATTTACGTGTGCCGATGCATCCATCATCCATCGATAGATGAGGTCCGCGTATGCGTCTGTCGATGTGTTGAGAGGGCTTAAGACAGTATCTAGGGCAAGCATCTACGTTGAAGATCATTCGATAGAATTTTTGTGAAAATCCTTTAGCCTCAACAAATACCTCCTTTGATAAAGAGCGGCATGTATCGATAAGTGGGTATATGCAAAGCGGCGGCTAAGGAGGCTGCCTCTGACATGTTGTAAGTTCCTTGATGCATAAGTGTTTACAATGTCCGCCGGCTGTGTGCGGCAGTCGATGCGGAGTACAGCCCGTGTGTGTATAACGCGCTTTGACGTTGCTTATTGTGTATCACAATCCTTTGATACGAGTCCATATGAGTATTTGTAATAGTTTTTACTAGGTATTGTCTACAGATTCACTCGCCTTGATTCGATAGATCCATTAAAGGAATTGGGCTAATATTCTGTGAGCGAAATTTCAAATCAAAATCTGCTCAGTAGTTACGGCATATAATTTATCCAACGACATAGACTTTTTCATTTATAATATTAGTAGGATTGGGCCATTGGCCTCCTCCTTACTTACGTTTAAGGCTGAAAAAACAGGGAACTGCGTTTGAATTCGTATGAATATGTATTATAGCTAGAGCTTACAAATAATGACCGGAATAGTGATTGATAATGTCTTTAGTGCGTATTAAGTACCACATTGCCTTTGATGTAACGAAACTATGATTACCATTTCATAATCGATACATCGCGTAAATATTTACTGGAGTATCAAGTTATCCTTAGGTATATTAGCGTGTAGAAGCTTCTAGAAGTGTATCTCTTTACACGATAGTCTGCTTGTGACTCGCTACGGAAGTATTCGACGGCCGTGACGTTGCACCGAGCATTGGAGACGCTTAAGGGTTAGGGTACATTGTTATAGGTAAGTTCTAAAGTTATTCTAAAATATTATCTGTAAATTCGAAAAGTAGCAATTAAACAAATCTCGTAATCTTTAATAAGTTAATTTAAATAAAGATTACGTACTGATTTTATTTGTAAAAATAACCTAAAAGTTAAAAATAACAAAATGATTATTCAGATTGAATATAAATAAATTATTTCAATTTCCAATACGTAAATTATCTTCATAAAATCGATTATAATTATTTAAATTTTCAAACTAAAATATAATAATATCATTGAATCTTCAGGTAATTTAAGCAAGCTAAAGTGAAGTGCATACCCACCCTTATCCAGGAGTTGATTATGCAAGCTCCGAGGCGTGCCTTGTTACAATTGACATGTGACGCCATTCTAAACGATGAGACTGGATAATGCGGAATGAAATCATCTGAGGGCCTTTGTCTACCCGCCGAGACAAAAGTGGGTTGACGTCACAGGGCGGTTAATGCGTATTTGATAGGAGTTATTGGTACGCGTAGTTTGAAATTAGAAGTACTTTAATTTCAGCTTTAACTGCCAAATAAGCGCAAATTTTTAGATATGTTTGATGCTTTCCTAAATAATAAGACTTTGCACTTTGGAATATATACTATGGAATGATATCATCTGAGGAACTTTGTCTACACGCCGAGATGAAGTAAATATTATGTTATTGGTTCATGTATTTTGTAGGCATTCAATTTTTTGTTTGTGACTACCAAAGGAAAACTTATGTTCAGAAACTTGTAATGCCATTCTAAATACTGTTTTAAAAAGACTACATAATGCAAAATGAAATGATCTGAGGGTCTTTGTCTTTGCCAAGACGAAAGTGACGTCATAGTCATTGAGGGTTGGGTAATGCGTATTTGATAGAAGTTATTGGTTCGTGTGCGCTAGGCTTAATGGCGTAGTTTAATTCAAGTTACAAGTCTTCAGTTGCTGCTTGTAACTTTATATGAATAAAAAGCAGTTCATCGTATGCGAACTTCTCATGCAATTTTCTTTATTGTTCCTAGACTTATTACAATATTTAAAGGCTTAGTTGATTTCAAGGAGGTGAACTATGACTCACTTATATATTATCATTGAAAAGGTATTTTATGTTTGTAATGATAATATAAATCGTTGTTTCCTAAATTTTATTTCTAGTTTCGAGTCACGAACTTCATGGGTAAATTAATCTCACCTTTATATACTTATTGTGCTATATTAAACGGAAGTTCCGTTTCCTCTGGTTAGACATGGGCGGATGGTTTTCAGGGACAAGTATTTTAATTAGGAAACGAGTTGAGATTTTTGGAATGAATACTTCCTCCGGTGTGTTGAGACTTGAGAGATTTTTGGTTAAGGAATTTCTTATTAGTTTGCATTAACTCTACCTTAATAATAGGGGAGCACAAACGAGGGATTTTTGTACTTATTCGAGAATCGAAAGTCACATGTGGAGAAACCTTGTTCCCTGTAAAGTACCCCTACAATATATGAACCCTTCTTTACATTAATATGTGCAAAAAAACAGAAATCATTTGATAGCAGAACTAGACTAGCGTTGTTGGTGTACAAGAAAATATCCGATAATAGCGATCTACGTTATTCAGAACGTCTCGTGTATAAGTGCTAAAGTGATATTAAAGAAATATTTCAATCCTGCTCTCGAAATAAAGGTTAAATGATACTGACTATGTTATGTTCTGGGCTTTTTACCTGGTTTTAAATTTTAAACATATGAAGAGATTATGTAAAGTATAAACATATGATCTTAATAAGTTAAAATTTTAAAATAACATGTAGCATTGCCTCTACATGATATGTAATGAAAATAATGATAAGTAACTATAAGTACTTTTTTAATTTTGAGATGCAACTGTCATTAATAACAATAGTGTAAAATTGCGTATTTATTTCTAAGATGCGAGCATACAAGTCAATGCTATAATGAACGTAATAAAAATAATTATTTCTATCATAACATATATTTTTTGCTGATTTAGAAAAACAACGTAAGGTTATTTCATAAAAAACTATCAACTCTAGAAATTTTCGTTTACTTTTAAAAATATCAGTATTATAGTGATTTTTTAAATATACCCGACTAATAAAAAGGAAATGTTTGTATAACCTGCGTATATTATTTTAGATTTTTGAACATTTTGTAGGAGTCAGTTCATTGATATAAGGTATAATATCGGTCTTTTTATGATAAACTGTTATAAAACCACTTTCTTTTTCTCCCAAAAATCCCGTATATACGCGAGAACCAAGTAGTGACGTTAAATAAAAATGTAAAATACGTTAATAGGTAAATTATCATATTTTTTGGATTTCACGCGTGAATTCCCTTTAATGATGAATTAATCACCATTTATGGATTTCCCTCACATTAAAATATCATTATCTCAAGATTCTTGTAATACCGCTATGAGTTATTGGCAAAGTGTTCCTCTAATATGATTGGCTGGACAAGGTGTGTGTGTGTTATCATATACTTGCATGATTCAACACTAACAAACACTGACAAAATTAATAACAGAATCATATGATGTAAAGTTTATTGGTTACTAGCGACCCGCCCCGGCTTCGCACGGGTGCAATGCTGATAAAAACCTTCCTCATGAGTTACTCTATCTATTAAAAAAAACCGCATCAAAATCCGTTGCGTAGTTTTAAAGATTTGAGCGTTCATAGGGACATACAACATGACACATGACAGAAAAAGCGACTTTGTTTTATACTATGTAGTGATTAAATAATGCATAATTGGTTATTAAATTATTTTGTAAATAATTACAAACTGCATAATCGTAATGTATCCTGAATTATAGATCAATGTTTCGAATAACGTGAAAAGCGGATTTCTATATTTATACAAAGATAACTCTATAAACCTTATATTTGTTATTTTATTAAAACAAGTTAAAACATACGATTCAATTAACAAGGCCCAAAAAGACTACATTTGTAGCCTTCATAGAAAATAAACGTAGGTACTTCATTAGTTGGCCTATTAACGTTGAAAAGACAAATTACGCTTTAGCCACAGCTTTACGTGATACAAAAGTAAATAAAACCCAACATGAATCTGATGACCACAACTCAAATAAATGTACGTGCTACAATTTTCGATAATGTGCTTATTACATAAATTCATTTTGCGTTTAATATAAATATCACACGTTATTCTGATGAAAAATACGCTTATTTATAAATACGCATTTTACTTTTATTCAATGAAATATTTGTCTCGGCTCATCACGGAATTTTTTTGTAATTATGGCTTGGAAAATTGCCGATTTCGTCCCTCGATGGATTATATATTTTTCGTAAAGTTATTTTAACGAAATATGAAGATAAGAAGATTGCCGCCGCCCATAGGCTATATTCTAGATAAATTACGTGACCGTTTTCTGAGAATATACGAATTAGATAGCAAATACTGATGAAAAAGTTATTGGTGTAAATTGTTTTAGAATACGTCGGTGATCGGTTGTGCCGTATCGCGGTATGCAGCGTTGTTGCGTTTTATGCGAGCCATTGAGCTTTTATGTGGCACGAGTAATCGTTCGTAATCGCCTTGAGCCGTAAACGTGTTATATAGGCGCGTTTAGTTGATGCGTTGATATCATCGCTCTATGAAAACACTAAACACCGGTGTCCATGTAGTCACAAGACAAGATAAATTCCTCTATGTGGCAATGCACTGTTTTTGTTTTTCTCTGAGATAAAATCAATGGATTTCTTCAAGCCACGCTCATTGTTTTGCAGATTATAAAGATTCCATATACATTCAATAATTCTACCCATCATAATAATGATAAACTTTCTCGTAACATTTTAGGAATGTAACATGATTTAAGTAAGTAATATTCCCTTTCAGTTGGTAATAAATCAAACATTCTAATCTACCCCGATGTTGTAACACTAATTCGGTATTAACGTAATGATAAATGGGCAGAGAAATTAGCAGAACCTTTTAATCGCTTTAGTTTTAACATTAAATACGAAAGTATTAGGTAATACGATGAGGTTGAAAGATCGCGTGTGTCCATTCGCGTGAGCAATTTGCCCACAACACCACGAGTATTATGGCGAACGCTTAATGGTTCCAAATAAAGTGAACGTTATAATATCGAATTCGGAAGGTCAGAGGGAGGAAATAATTAGGTACGTCAGAGTCACCTGCAAGGGTCGCGTTATACCAACTCTATTTGGCAAATCCTTTTTCGTTCTATTTATTTAACGACTAAAGG
This sequence comes from Phoebis sennae, assembly GCA_001586405.1. NCBI lineage: Eukaryota > Metazoa > Arthropoda > Insecta > Lepidoptera > Pieridae > Phoebis > Phoebis sennae. The sequence continues at coordinate 422,363 of LQNK01000069.1, read as the reverse complement.
AAATAAACACGACGCTTACAGGAAAAAGCAAACATGGGGCCTTACTCGTTTATTTTACGGGCAAACGTTTATCTGACATAACTTATAAATATTCATAAATGTACAAATGTCTAGACTTTGAAGTCGGCTTCAATTTATTCAAAGCTCTTTCTAGGTGAATTATTTCTCGACTAATATTGCCATTGAATCAAAGTGTTAGTTCATTGCGTTGATCGTTCGAGCGGACCCATTATAATATAAATTATAGTAATTTCTAAATGTGCGTGTATACTTTATGTGTCTGTTGCTTAAGTGTTGCTAGATCGTTGCGAGATCAGTTTCGTAGCCCGGGAGTTAGGCTTATGGCGAAATAGATTTTAGATTAAACGAATTTACTGAATACTATTGAGTTGGCAGTGAAAGGATCGATGTTAGGTAATAGTGTCCAGTTTCGATTACGTAAAGAGAACTGTCCTAATACAGGTAGATAAGTGTTACTTACGAAACTGAAAGCCCTTCTATTCTTAGCTGATACCTGAAAGTTTCATTAGTCAGTCATTGTTAGCAAACCATACAACTAATTCAACAAATTATCAAATAGCAATGCACAATATTTTTTCAATGTAACCAGCCCACATAAAATTTTACCTTGATTAAGTAAAAGATATGTTTTAATATCGCGTAAACCTAAACTTAGAATAATCCCCGTTGACGTAAGCGTGTTTAATGCTCGTGTTTCGTTGCTAGAATATTCGCAAAACATTAGAAAATCTTTGTTAATAAACGAGATATAAAAGTATTAGCTGAAATATGTTTCATAATTAAAACCGGCAGATATTGAGATATTAAAAGAGATCGTAAAGTAAAAACGAGCAATTTTGTAGTATAAATAGCTCGTTATTCTTTGTTATATTTTTATGAACGACTCAAACGTGAAATGAGGCCATTTTGTTTAGTAAAATTGGTGGATTTAATGATGGTTATATTGACTTAGATATTTCTAAGGCTTAATTTGAATACGAAATCAGGAAGTTGTGACGATAAAGTGCTTCTTTTTTATGAAAATACTGTAATAATAAAGCTGAAGAGGTAGTTCGTTTGTTAGTTTAAACTCGCTAATCTCAAGAACAACTGGTCTATAAAACATTAATCGAGGAAGGCTATAGGCTATAATTATATAACAATAGGGTGGTATGCTTCTAAGTTTTCTCTATTTTTTTGTGTTCTTAAGTTTGCGAATATCTTGATTCTGTTCATCATATGTTAAATTGAAATATAAGTGGGCGTACCACGTTCAATTTATTATTCTTCCTCAAACTCGGTTATTTAAATAGTGAGGGTCTAAGTATATAACCTATGGATCAATAGCAAATTAATACTGATTATTGCCTTTATATAACTACGTATATGTGATTTCGGATTTGCGTTTAGAGAAGGAGGAATTATCAATTTCCCGTTATAGCTTAGAACATGCCACAGGCGTATGAATCAGTGGGCGTGCCCGCTGTTTACTTATCATGCAATACACTTGGTTGATGTCTGAATACATGCACAAATGGACAAATAATAAGTTTCCCAACCGCATCGGATTAGGTGAAAAAATTATGTCGGCCTTTTTCATATTGCGGCTGGAGAATTCACAATTTACGTCGATCATTCAAATTGTTTCCCGCGATATTTGGGAAATTATGATAATTCGCTCGTTTTCGACGTTAACAACACCGAGATTTTATTTCTGATTACATATTTGCGTGTCGGTTATGACCACAACACGGGGGCCATTTCTCAATAAGCCTAAGAATGAGGGGAGTAATTTTAGGCTTTTATTAAGGTGAATTAGAGGTCAAATGTTATTGTGGCGCCACGTTATTTGTACGCGTATTTGTTTTCTACAGCTTTGTTGTTTAATATAGTGCTGTTAAGAAAAAGTAAATTAATGGCCCGTGACGTAAGCTATGACTGTACTTGGTAACTTTCATATTTATATGCTATCGTTTTTTTGTAGATAATAAGAAAAAATAATATTAACGTTTATATAATAAAAAATATAAACTTTAAGTGGTAGGTTATTGTATCATAAGGTGTATACTGTATACTATACGAATTCATTTTTTTAATTAATAAATTAAGATCAATAAAAAAAGACAAAGGAATGCAATCGCTCCAAAATACTTCTTTGTATTGTATGTTACTCTATTTATTTTTTATTAAAAAACGTATTAAATTGTAATTTGCCAGCTTTTCACGTTTGCATAATTAAATACCCAATTGGTATTTAATTAATATGGCCGTACTTCTGAATTGATTCAATAAGTTATAATATAATTTTATAATTCATAGTAACCACTCATTATCATCCAATTTGTGTCGAATTATTCAGAACATGAAAATAAATTTAAATCGTGATATCCAACAAATAATAATAGGTAGTAATTTAGGGACACTGAAAGGCAATTTCGTTTATTATAGGAAGAGCGAACTTACACGTAACTCAATTAAATTGGCTACGGTGTTCGATTTTGTCGGATGATTCTCGTGGTTGGGTCGGGCTCGGGATAACCAGTATCGGGGTGGGATAAAGTGGCATGTTACCCGCGCCTCCGTGACTTGGCTGCACAACACGGCTTGGAGGCTGTCCAACGCTGATGACGTCTGCACTAAATTGATATTGGCACTTACGTCGTTCGCTGTGCGGTAACCGTTTGAGTTTTTTGCTCGGTTACCGAGAATGGACGTTGTGGCTAAGTAATTTAAGTACAGAACAATAGGCGAGTTCTTATTCTTATATTTAACAAACGACTCGCACCGGTTTCGTACTATTATATTATACATGTTAAATACATATAAACGTTCTTCTTGAATCATTCTATCAGATGAATAAATCCGTTATATTGTCTTAAAGATCTATAAATATAAATAGGGACAACCAGCGGGTAACGACTTTTTTATAATATGCAGTGATGATAAATGCTTTGCTGAAATTACGTTTAGTTCGATGATCATCTCAAATAAACTATAATATGCAATACAGAGAAGTGCAATAAAAATCTATACCTAAAATAAAAAAATGCAAACGATGGCCTTATCGCTTAGAGAAATCTTTGCTAGATAAGTATTTTCATTCGAAAAAAACTTAAGTTCTGTCTCCAATGACCAGTATCGTTGGCAATTTACACTATATATGCATGCAAAAATTTCGCAAATCAAGACTTGTAATTCAAGCGCGGCCTCGTATTTCAAACTAGTATTTTAATTCCGACATTCCAGAGGAATTCCCGCATGCTACAATTACCGTAAACCGTAACTAGTTCACCTCGTATTCGACACTTCCTACCTATATTCTTACACGTTTTTATTAACGTAACGTACGTCAGATATTTTATGTAATACAGTAATGAGCCGCCGTGAGCAGACTGCAAAGGTCACGGTTCGATTGCGCAAGATTGAAGCACGATGCAAGCTGTAGTAAATATAACTTACCCGTACCTTTAAGAGAGATTCTTGCATAATTTGTAAAGAGTATGTAACTTTTTTTGCATCAATTTACACCCGTCTATTTAAGACATTGATTGATGGCAATAGGAGAATCTTAAATTTATATGATAACTACGAATATATCATAAAAATATACCTATGCTTGTCCTTAAATAAACTTCCATCGAGCAATTACAGTTGATTGGTCGAGTCAAGCATGATGCCTTATTTGTCTCAAAAGTGTATTAATATTAAAATGAATTAACAATACAGTACACTTTCAAAGAACAAGCCGTTTTCATTTTTAAAGCATATACTTTTGTAGACTTTACTCTTTTTGTCGGTGTCCTTTAAAGGTGTGGTTACACGTATAAGGATAGTTTAAGCAAGGTGTTTGATAGATGTGATGTATGTTATAATGTACATTCGTTACTTTATTTGTTGCTCGAAACCAGGGTGCATACTTTACAGTTTAAATATTCATTAACTTAATTGTATGAACAAAGTTTTCATGATAAGGCGTTTGTTTTTTCTTGATCATAGATAAATTCATCCACGAAGACGCGCTCCATTATTCTTCAAAATCGTTGACAGTATATGTATGCAAGCTTCCGTTTGTGTGAAGTGTTATAGGTACACACTCTTTACCCATGTGTGCACACGCACACTAAAATAGACTAATAAGGACAAAGTATTGCGATCATATTTCAAATTTTAAAATTCAAAAATTGGTGGGTCGCGTCGTCGTGTACATACTTTTATATAAGTAGTTTTTTATGTAAGGTCAAGTGAGTTGACCTGTTAATTAGTAAATAGTTTTCATTTCCCTCGAAACCTATACTTAAGAGTTAAGATCACAACGTTTTTAATATTAAAAGATAAATAAAGGTAGGTAAACGTACAAATACAAGAATCTTCAGAGAAGAAATGGATCAAAAGTAAAAAGTAATAGCCAATAGGAGAGATTGACCCTTTCAACCAATCCACGACGACATCGGTAATGCAAGTTGTCGAACCATGATGAAGCGATGTCTCGGTGACGTTTGAACGAGCTTGAACAGTGGAACACTACACACAGAAGTGTCGCACTTATACGAATAGCACCACTTATCGAATAATCTTGTCATCTTACTAGCCATATTAATTTCGTCTATACTCTATTCTTGAAACAGCAACGTTATTAGCTCCCATTGAAAAAATCCTATAATTTTTTACGGTAAATAAAATTACCGGGATTGTTGCATTTGGAATTGTGATTGGGATACGAAGCGGGTGGGTATGAGGGAAATATTAGGTAAAAACTTTTAACACCTAGGGTTAGCTCTACGTTAAATATATCTAAGATACAACGTGACTGTTACCATATGCATATTGTTTATATTGACTGCAAAATTTCTAAACGTAACAAAATAAGTATGTATATTACAAAATATCATGTGTTTGAGCATAGGTTATATAAAACGTGTGATCATCACGTACATCTAATCTTTAGTGGTCAAGCCATTTTGCTGTTTATACTGAAATATTTTCCTCGTCTCAATTTTGCATAGTATAGGTACTGAGGAGTTTTTGTTAAAGCTATTTTATTTAATTTTTGTGACCTTACTTGAATGACTAAGTAGGTAACATTAGTTTGTCCTTGGTTATTTTAATAATAGTTAATTTTTAGGAAAACAGGCCAGTAGCTAGCTTAACTTATAAAAAATATTAGTAAAAAAAAAACAGTGCTTATACTGCTATCAAAGTCATATAAAATTTAGTCCTTCTGTATAGGTTTTGATTGTCCAAATACATACATATAATATAGTTTTGCATATCTCTTTAATTTATCAATTTTGAAATTGGTTGTAGATACTTATTGCTACAGTTTTGAAATACGTGGATAAATCGTATATCCTTTATTCAATTGTTTATAATGTTAAAAAATAATACGATTATTTAAATGTAATCTGTGATTAAAACTATTTAATTTGTATTGAATCGCACCGACGTGTACCGAGGTATATCTATAATAGGCAAAAAGATTTTAAACGGAAACGTTAGCTGTCACATTCCGTGACACAAATAAGCCGTACAGCAACCTATATAAAGACCTTTTATCGTAATATCATCTATTTTCCATTAGCGAGAATAATTTTATTTTTTCTACTTCCGAGTTCCCTATCAAGCGTCGGAAATTTCAGTGGATGCTCGACGTCGGTCAGGCCTGGAACCCCGCCAACTGGTATACTTGAGGCAGGTCAGTAAATTAATATTACCGAGATCCGAGATCCAACCCTTCCTCAGTATACGGCCGGCGCAACATTTACCATAAAAACGAGCAATGGATGGCCACGTATTTCTATTTTACGTCCGAGCTAATGCATAAAATTATCATTGACACTATTTTTTATTTGTATGGAGCAGTTGTAGTTTGTTTGAATTGTGCTGTAAATTGTTATGTTTTGTTGAAATGACCATGACGTTTTTATATGTATTGTTGAGTGGAGTTTTGCAATATTTCATATCTGTTCCAGTTTTGGAATGTTAGACTTTCACTTCAAGTTGCGTACTTTTGTGCCCGTACCTAACTCCAAATTCATATAGAACGGCGAACGCTCTAAAATTTTATTCAATTCAGAATGGGAATATAAAGACATCTTATAGATGCTGTACAGTTTGTTTTATTACTTTAATGGGCAATATCATCATCTTTATTTTTTTTTCTTTAGTATTAGAGAGGATTTTGGCAATCATGACTTGTTATCTCATACGAAAAACAAAAGAATCTAATCTAGACGCGTAAATCTATATAACTGTATAGATTAATCGTGCCCCCCCCGATGTTGGTTGAAATCATCACATTTTTTTTTATAAGTTAATTTCATGGTCTAAACGTTATACAAGTCCACATTCATATTGTACCTATAAGCTTTTACGGTTACAAAAGTTCCGTTTTAACCAATTCGCTGGCTTGAAATATTGATCCTATGAACAAAAAGCGTCTGTACCTGGCCGAGTCGAGTTAGTTCTGGCAAAGGAAGCTGATTGCGTGCCGAGTGTAATCAAGCGTGCAGCTCCGCGTTTGTACATCTGTAGGTACGGTACGTCAGAACGTATTACGAGTGCCTTGATGAAGTTTTTCAGTGTACATCGATAGGGATACGATTTTGAAAGACTATTCGATAGTATTCTTAAATCGTCTGAGATCCTTTGATATTAAATTTATAAATGGGTAAATGTTATGTGTCATATTTTGTATATTATTTTAAATTCGTATTGATTGATTGTTGGTTTGATATTTTTATGTCGATGTTGTGCAATTAATTAGCTGTCTGTTAACTCTTATGTGATATTTAAAAAATATTGTATCTTTTTTCATATGATTGTCATACAATTTTGTAATGCTATTTATTTTTAGAATATCTTGCATTTAATGAATTAAAAAATTAATCAAGTAATGTCCATGAATTTATTTCTATAAAGGATATTAATAACACAACTAAAGTGACCTTCACATACTGAACAAACAACACATGGTAATAATTGGATGTTTGCGTAATTAATGTATAAAATAAGTTTCCTTTGTAGTTATCGCTCTAATAATTTTGTGGCTGGTGCAATTGTATGATGTTCTCTTAAAACAATTTCATTATTGTAAAAAAATATTTTTTGAAAATATGTTTTGCAATTTTAAAAGGCGATTTCATGTGATTACGATATAAGGATAGGACGATGACTTCATGTATATAAGTTGGATTGGTGAAAAGGTCGGCCTTCTTAAAAATCTCATTCAAATGCTTATTATGAATGGTTTATTTTCAAACCGGCTTAAAACTAGGCTTCTTGCAAATTGCACAATAGACAAAACTGCCTCGTAATCGAAAACTGAATATTAATATGTTTGTGTAAATATTTTGTTAAATCTTAACGCGCATGTTGTTAGTAAAGTATTAATGAAAAATAATGATTCAGCGTTAAAATATTTTCAATAAGCTGCGTCAGCTCCAAACTATTAACATTTAGTGCGTAATGAGCGTTTGAGTGAGAACAAGGTGGACTGAGTGGGGTCACGTGTTTTGGTCAACCATGTTCGCAATATTACAGCTTGCTGCTTACATAATCAATGAGTCCGACAAACGACGTATTTAGCGCGTAATGAGCGTTTGAGTGAGTGCAAGGTGAGCCTAGTTGGGTCAAGTGCGTAGGGCAGCTGTGTTCGCAATATTACAAATTGCTGTTAAAACACGCATCAATAAGTAGGTCAAACTTAATATTTAGTGTGTAAGGCGCGTTTGAGTGAGAATAAGAATAAGAGAGGTGACTTGAGTAGGGTCAAGTGTTTTAGTTAGCCGTATTCGCAATAAAATAAATAAATAATATTCCTGGACATTTAACACAAAAACATAAAGTAAGCAACGCTTGTACTATGGAAACTAGACAACAATACAATTTGTTGTTAAAACACTGGGATCTCGGAGCTATAAAAAAATTAAATTTATTTAAATTTGGTTGGAGTTAAAGTCTTAAGATTTTAAAAAGTTATTCTAATGTATATACGTATTCTGAAGGTAAAAATTACAATAAACAGATACAAGTAATTGATATGTTCTACAAGCCATATAAGTTTTCACCAAAATTAGCAAAATATGTCTATATATATATAAAATAACTGTTACTCATAATTGAATTCCACGTATCTGTGTACGCGTCAACTTGATATTATAATAATATTTTTTTCACGCTTGTTGATTTTATAAATAAACATTTTAAACGCGTCAAGGCTACTTAATGCACATATGAACATAATTCTAATATTATTATGGTCATTTGTTTAAAAGAAACCTGTACGAAGTAAACTTAAGGTAACATAATTTTCCGCACCGCATACCTTTATAGAATGCACTACTTTTTATCGTTATAAAGTTTTAGAAGTAAGCACACATACTCGCAATAACGTATTTTGCTCTGGAAAAACTAGTCAATACCTAATTATTACATATTTGTTCACAATTAATGCCTACCTCATAAATTATTTATTTTAGAAACTAGCTGTTTTGCGCGACCTCGCTCCCGTATCATAATTATGTATAGACATTAATATCCCATGTCTGTCTGTGAAACTGTAGTTTTCAAATGGTGAAAATATAGTTGAAATCGGTCTAGCTGTTTTTGTGTGACAATATTACAAACAAACACATAGAATCATATCTGGATCTTCTCTATAATATGTATAAGTATAAGAAAAATAAATCGCGCTTCAATTGATTTACGTCGGTTTTATAAATATCCTATCTCAGCCCTCTGCTTCAATATGCCAAATTTATGACACCATGATATTGCATGATTCTCTTTACGTCTACACAATTCCAGCTTAGTTTACCAACGGAAAATGGATCAAATACTTGTACCATTTGATTCATTCTCACTCCAGAACATTAAAACAACAATGATCTTTATTTAAATCAACTACATAATGAATATGAGTTTTTTTTGAAATGTCATTTGTTTTTTCTTTACCACCAGTTCGGAAAGTTGTGACTATGTAGTTACTCTCTTATAGTTACAACAATCGAAATACAAGATCGCCAATATCAATTATATCTTGTTTAGTGATAGCTAACAAAGTCGATAAGGCCAGTTTCACAATAGACCCCTGTTTAAACATAGCACTTACGAAGCAATAAGTGTTCGGATGTAAGGGTCAAGTGAGTGGGTTAGCCGAGTTTGCAATATTGGACTACCCTCTTTGATACAATGTTAGTTTGCTCACCGGGTAAGGTACACTATCTTGAAACTTTATATTGGATAATTAACTATGTTTAAGATGTGTGCATTGCATGCTATTTTGTTACAGAAGTTTCTTATAGTATTTAAATAGTATTTTATATATAGCGACGAAGATAGCTTTATATTTTATCTTATATCAGTTTAGCAGCATATTATAAATGTGAAAGTAATTCTGTCTGTGTGTCTTATTTACGCCTAAACTACTGAACCGATTTAGCTTAAATTTTGTACAGAGTAGGTGAAAAGACATAGGAAAGTTTTTTCCCAAAACTCCAATGGAATGGGAGATATACTCGGCTGAAATCGGGGTGTACAGCTAGGCGTAAATAGGAAGATATAAGGTACTAATAGTGTATAGTATTCCATAATGTACACGTTTTTTATGTGCAAATATTTAATATTTTTTAATACAAATAGCTAACATTTTTTTATTTATTACTGTTTTTAGTAATTTATCTGTGCAGTTATTCAAAAGTGACATAAAACTGATTGTATAGATCCTCAAAACGAACCATAACAATTTCTATTTATTACCATTGCATAATTTGCGATAAAACCAAAGTTTAGCGTTCCGCGGTTTTTAAATTATAGCTAACGGGAATGACAGCAGTTAATTACGAAACTTAATGACGAATGAACGTTAATAGTTGTTTTTATGGGGCGCGTTTATTTTTATTGTGTTGTTTTATGCGTTTTTATTTAGATAGATATTGTTTAAGTGCAGTTTGGAAGGGTCATTGTCATAGATAAGCATAATTTAAACTTGGTAGGGAAATGGTTTTTAGTTATTATATGTTAATCCACTTTTGTTTGGTTGGATGTTTGTGTGTAAATCGTACCGCAGCTACTGGGCGGATTTTGATGATATTTCGTACAAATATAGGATATTAGTATGTATAAGGAATAGTATCCAGGGTTAACGCGAGGAAAGCCGTGAGCAGGTGCTAGTATTTCCATATAAATGATATTCAGTGTGTTTAACCGCAGAGATTCCACGAATTCTGAATTCGAGTACAAACTTAGCTGTCAATTGTTTTTCCTTGTTATTTCTTTAAGGATAATGATTATATTATGAAAATTTAAAATTTAATAATATAAATTTACTCAGGTCTGCATAAACTGAATAATTCTGGAAGTAGCTTAAAGTCACAATCTTAAGTTTTTAATTTTGTCTTTGGTCGTGTCGATATATATAACTGGCTATTCTATTTAAAAAGTTAAAAGAGGAACTTCTTTCGTTTCTTGCCAGCTCTTCTCGGTAAAATCAACTTTCCGAACTGGTGATAAATTAAAATAAGCATGTGTATGGTTTAGATTAGCAACTGTAGTACGATTCACAGCCAAAATCGTTTAAAGATTAGGGTTATATTAATCAGCTAATTGAATTCGTCAGGTCTTTTGTTAACGTGTACAAAATCAATTGTCACGTACTGCATACGACATGGGGACGTAACGGTTGCGTGATTGCATTATTGGAGCGTGAACACGCTGACACTTCAAGGTTAAATGTTTTGTTTGCGGTTGCCTTGATTGTTGATGATTCGAGAATCTTTGTTAGTCTTTGTTGTTATTGTTTAAACGTAGGTTATGTGGTATCGGAGCCATTTGTTGAATAACTCTTGTTATTTTGTATGATTGTAACTAAGCCCCGCGGTTTTACCGGTATATGTCCCGTTCCCGTAAGATTTTCGGGATAAGAACTGTCCTATGTCCTTCTTCGGGTTTCAAATAAGGTCTGTACAAAATTTCATATAAATCAGTCCTGTAGTTTCGGAGCCTAATTAATACAAGCAAGCAAACAAATGTTCCCTCTTTGTAATGTAATAAAAGGATGTCACAAATGTGAAATTATTAATTATAATTCATTTAAACCAACCTTCTCAAAAACGAGGATAAATAATAATATAGTAAATACGAATTATCGGGTCTTTGGATTTATCAATTTATTTATAAGTCACAAGGTTGAATCAAAGGTAGGTTAAGGGCGACTGAGGTAAAGGGTCAGTAGTTATTCGGCCGTTGATCTTTTAAGTGCAAATTTAACGAACATTATGTAAGCATAGTGCGTACATTATATACATGTATATATGTATGTAGATAAAATTTCGTAATCGCTTCTTTATGTTCCTTTCAACTCTTGTTAGAACTCTAGACTAGACTTTTATAAAATAGGTTTATTTTTAAAAATGTTGTAATTGTTTTGAACTTTATTTAAATGGGGTTTTTATACTCGGAATGTTCTTATTTGTTGTAACTTTGTTGATGACCACATGTTAAGGAAAATCAGAATTAATTAAGGTCGTAACTTACAACGTACATGTGTATTTCATATTAATTTCCTTAAAGTATAACTTATAATTAGGTTTGTGTTTATATGACCGCTTTATGTTATCGATACTTCGGACCGATATTTCTTCCTTCCTTCTTCCTTGGATCGAAGAATGGGATTTGATGAAATAATTAGTTTTTGCCCGCGGCTTCACTCGTGGTCTCTATGGATCTATTAAATATACCCTATCAAATTATTCAGCTAATAGCCAATCTGTATACGAAATTTTATCAAATTCCGTACTGAAAATTTAGAACATTCGCAACCTACTAGTATTAATAAATGCAAACGTTTGTGAGGATGTATTTTTGTTTGTTACTCTTTCACGCAAAATCTACTGAACCGATAATGATGAAACTCGGTATACTTATAGGTAAGGTTTCAGAATAACTTGAAAGCAACTTTTAATCCCGGAGTTGCCACGGGATCAGAAGTTACGCGGGTGAAACCGCACGGCTAGTTTATTATATAAGTAGGATTTAAACTGATTTGGCTGTATAAAATTGTGCTACAATAGACTTGAAGCATGTAAAACTCATTGTATATGTAGAAAACGTTCACCCGCATGTAGTCTGCACAAGGCTTCAACCCTTTGTAGAGATGAATCAGCTGTGAGGATAGACTACAAGCGAATGATTTCATTATTTTATGACTTTATGAAACCTCTTTAGGTTTGTACTAGTCAGATAATCGAATAGACTTTATACCGATCTTAAATAAGATATTCTTTCTAATTTGAAAATACTTAATAGCACAATGGATAAAAATATATTTGAATTTGAAATGTGTTGAAAATTTTCGTAATTTATATTAAATCTTAGAAGTTTTTTAGCTAATTGTATTTATAAAAATACTAACAGCTGTGCGGATTATAGCGTAACTGTGTTATTTTTATATGGTGACGATCGATTTACCATGTATGCAATCTATTTATAATGTGCTTTCAACCTTGTAACTTGAAGTGATCCATCGATGAATACTGAGGGATTTGTAATATAGCTCATTTTAGATAATATAATTAATTAATTATGTAATTTCGATTTCACAACTAGAAATGCAGAATTATAGATAACATCATACATAGTGCAAAAGTATACCTAGATAATATTAGTCGAAATAGACAATACTAGCCTCGCCCCGCAGTCTCACCCGCGTATCTAATTTCTGACTGCGTGGGAATTCCGGGATTTAAAGTAGCCCATATCATTTGTATCGGGTGTACATACGAATACGAAATTTCATCACAATCGGTTCAGTAGTTTTTTCATGGAAGGGTAATAGACACACATACTCATAATATAAGTAGGATTGGTAGGATATTCTTGAAATCATATATCAATGTTGAATAAAACAATTCTTGGTATAATGCTGTAAAGTTTTTCAAATTTCTCTTGTATAATTTACTTTTATGTCCTCAGTAGTAAAAGTGCTGTAAAAAGTAATCTTTAGGATGAAGAAAATTAATTTTAAAAGTTATATTGTTATATTTTAATACTATTCGAGAATACAGTGATCGTAACTTCAAAAATTTACAAAAGATTTATAAAAAAACTTTACAAAGATCATTTGTTATGGTAAACTAGTCATAGAAAAATATAAAGCCTAAGTAAATATTGTAGTACGCCATTATTGTACACGCAAAATAATTTTACAGAAATATAAAGCGTGAGATATAGAGTATTTCAAATTAGGATAATTTCTTTGTCCATAAATATTAAATGAGTGGGTTGTAAGCGCGGGCGACAAAACGTACTTTGTTTCACCGTTCAAAGCCGAACAAAGTTCCAATTACGCACTTACACAATTTCACCAAAGTAACTTTGGAAGGCGTAAATAATTTGAGCGTGCGAAGTGCGAACAAATGAAGAAGCCGCCATTAAGGACGTTTACCTCACAGAGCCGTCAACACTTTAGCCGATATTGGGGCTGCCCGCATCCCAGCTATATGTTAAACTTTATCAATTATCGAGTAATGTGGGGAACTTTCTAAACACCCGAATACTTTACTCGTACTCAGGGCTGCCACCTGTCTGTAATCGAAAAATAGTTCGGAAATAAGAGCCCTTTGAGCTGCCTGTTTAACATAGTTTCGTGTATAGTTAGTTGGTGTCGTTAATTTAATTGGCGTTAACGTTACAAATGGCACGCGCAAATGTGCAGAACAATGTCGATGATTCCACGTAAGGTTGCCGCTTAGTGGAATTGTTTTACAGGCGTACTAACAATGGATTCATAAAAGCTCGCTAAATTTTGTATGCATTGAAAATTTCAATATCGATTAAAGCGTATTGATTATGTTATGTTTTCATTAAATCTTTTGTTTCGTTTTTTTTAATAGATGATCTGAAATACATTTTGAATGTATTTCATTATTTTATCCAATTAAATTTTTAGGTCAATTTGATTCATTATGTTTTTATGTAAACAAAATTTGAATGCAACATTGATATTCTTTTATCAGTGAAGGTTACCCAAATCTGAATCACTGTACAATTAGTTCATACATGAATTGAAAACAATGAAGCTGTCTTTTCAACATAGTTTTAATGAATATTGTTTGGTCCAACCCTGTATGGTCCAGGCCGCTAGTTTTCAAACACGCTACCGTAATATAAGAAATGTTTTAGCCATTTCGCGCTTCTGGGATTAACGCGAATTGTTCTCGAAATCTCTACTTCTCACTTATTAATAGAAAACTTTGATAACTTGTTCTTATATTTTGTGTGGGAATATCGAGTTTGATTTCTTATTTTGCGAGTAATGACGACTAACGACTTGGCTAAATAATGTAACTAGGGCGCGCTTTGAGACTTGTACAGTGTAAAACTGGAATTGCGGTCAATCGTTTTAAAAGTAAAATATGCCTTTCAGTCTTTTAAATGTTATTACAAAGATCCTTAGATTATGTTGCGGCTTTCATAATGTAATGAACTTTTAACAAAAATTTGCGGGCTTAATTTGACTCTAAATTATTTGGTATACAATTTGTAAATGGACTTAAAAATTGCATTTAAGACCGTTACCATTTCATATTACGATAAAGACATAGAAATGCTTTCATGTGTGGTCTCAAAGTATGTTTAAGAGCAAACTGCAGTTATGGTATAGAATAGTTAGGTACTTGCTTTCATAGATGAAAAAAGTCTTATTACAATACAATATTGTAGCTTAGGGTTGGGAAAATTTTGGAGATTTCGTCCAAAATTACATTAGTAAGTAAGTCTTTATCACTCTAGTTGAAAAAAAAAAAAATGTTCCAGTTGACTCGAATGGTTACTAGCATTGGGTAATCGTGTTTTTCGTTTATATTAATAAGGCTCAATCGTGACTTTCCTATGCCCCAAACTACTTTCGCGGATTAACTTTCACTGTCCATTGCGTCAATCCAAGTGATTCACCCTGTACTTGTATAGCAATTATATTGTCCAATTGTTTGTATGGGCCTTACGATACCTGAATTATCAACTTTCTAAATATTTTACATTCTTTGCAAGAATCGCGATTTAAATTTAATTTCACTTTTTATTGGCTTACACGTAATTTTATCTCGAGAAGGCATTATTGTTTTAATCTGTCCTGTTACTTTTTATTATAGCGCTTTACTTTCGTATACTTATTTTTCTGATACTCGACTCTGGGATTTTATTAAAATCTTTGATTTTTTTTAATACCAGCTGGCACACCTGGTTTTGTCTGCAATGAATGGGGTCTTCAATTATTCTCTCGAAACTTTATCAATTTTTGGGTGGCCATCATTAGTCGATTTCAATTAAAAAAGAATTATTCTTTACGTATCTATAAAAGGTTATGTATGATAATATATACTTCTGATAGACATCTTGTAAAATGGCAAAGTTTCATGAATTTAAAGTAAAGAAGTCGCTGAGTACCAGGGTACAATAAATGATAGCTGTACGTATCACCTGTTCACCAATCTCGGGCTCGCCACCTTTAGTCAATGTCAATTTAAAATAATTATTATTTTAACATACGAGTATATACAATCGGTTTATGGTAGTAAGGATATTAAAATCTCGTAAAATGCCTAAGTCTTACGAATTTAATAAATGGACGTCGCGATTTAACATAGATAGCGCAAATAAAGAAGTCGCTGAGCACCAGGGCACAATAAATGATAGCTGTACGTATCACCTGTTCACCAATCTCGGGCTCGCCACCATAAGTCAATGTCAATTAAAAACAATTATTATTTTAACATACGAGTATATACAATCGGTTTATAATAGTAAGGATATTAAAATGGCATAAAATGAATATGTCTTAAAAATTTAATAAATGGATGTCGCGATTTAACATAGATAGCGCGAATAAAGAAGTCGCTAAGCACCAGGGCACAATAAATGGTAGCTGTACGTATCACCTGTTCACCAATCTCGGGCTCGCCACCATTAGTCAATGTCGCTTTCGACTTTAACTAGTTTCGTTTGCAGCTATTTTTAAAACGGGTAGGATTTTAATACTTGAACGATTTTTCACGAAAATTCAACTGCATTCACGGTTTCGGTTTTAAATAAGTAAACGGATTTGCGGGTGAAATAAGTTGCATCTATATTTTTCTAAAAGGTTTTGAATAAATATTACATAGATTCAAAGCATTCGAAACAAGCTATGAATAGAATTTTTTAATTGAAATAGCCAATCAACTGTGGTCTAAAAGCGTTAAATTCACATTTATTAAGTACGTTTTCAGACGTTTACATACGAGTTTACGAATTTCACGTACGTTTGCGTTTCACCTAATTCGAGACAAGGAGGCGGATAACTTGTTAGCTTATTTCTGTTAATTGAACGTAAGCTTCGTTCGTAGTTGGGACTACGGCGTGTCAATACCAGGGTTACAAGCAGAAGCTTAAGTTGTTAGCGATTCTGTAATTCATGGCGTGTGGAATGTTCTAGAAAATTAGGATTGTTAAGAAGCTGAGTGATGTGTTTGTACTGTGTATTTATATATAGGTATATTTGCTTTTTATGCAATGAGAGCTATATAAATGCAATATATAAATATGTATTGTGTTGTATAGACATATACTTTGTGTAAGTAAAGTTTACCAGAAGATGGATCTTATTGTCGTTTTATTCAACACTAGCCACGGTCCATGGCTGCATCCACGTAGTAACGTGATCCCATGGGAATCCCTAAATTAAAAGTAGACAATGTGTTATTCTGGATTCTTAACTAAATGCATACTATGTATTATCACAATAGGTTTAGAAGTTTTTTCGTGAAAGTGTAATAAACAGGAAATAGTAGTAAAGGATTATACAATTAAACGTTGGCCGTAGGTTACTTTTCAATATTCTCTTTAACTAAAATAAAATTTTTATCTCGATACTCAATTGCATGAATTGTCTTTTCATGAACTATTTACTTTTGTATGAAGAAGACATATTTAAGCTGCATATTAACCCAGTTAAAACACGATAAGCACAAAGCAAAAGAATAACAATCCTCTTTATACTTATTGTCGTTCAGTTTGTGTTCTGTAGCTAGGGGAGAATGGCAGATTGAACTGATCACTGGAATTAGAGTGTGCTTTGAATTCGTAATTAATATCGATTGCCATGATCGTCCGTAACGTTACAAAAACGGTTTGGTTCATGATTTTTACTTGTTGAAAATGAATTTTGAAATATATGGAATGTTGTTCGGTGGTAATCATCTAACAGTCGTTTTCAATAATGTATCAAAGATTATGGATAGATTGTGATCTCAGATTAAATGACATTTGATTGTCAAAAGTCATAACAAAAGCTATCCGTCGACAGCATATTGAAATCAAAGTAAGTGCAAATAGATTTGCCTGAATTTAGCGAGCAGAACAAGGGATAGATAGAATATTGAAAACGGCCGTAACCTAATGACAGGCGGTATTATATGAAGTTCTTATTATTCTGCATAAGGAATATGCAAACTAAATTGAATAGAATGAGATTTATTTAAAATGAAAAGCATTATCAGTCGCGGTATTATCTGGGGCACAACGCGGCTCTCGTCGCGGGTCCCGGCCTGTTTCGGGTTTTCATTTAATCCGCAATGATTCTCATCAAAATGCATGTTATTCATAAAATAAATTTTTATTCAATTTTAATAAATCCCTCGTTCTACAGCGATTGAGATGAGGGTTCATTTAATTTGTATGCAAAAGTTTTACGTTTTATTACGGTACCTTATTTTAAAAGTGGTCTCGTTTTTGAATAAAATGTTGATGATATAGCAGGGCACAACCGCGCTTCAGTAATGCACGATGGATGGGCGGTGAATGGAATTAACAATTTTTATAGAAAATTGTGATTTTAACGCAACCATAAATTGTTTTAAATTATAAATCTTTCAAGCTATGTGCGCGTGTTAATGCAAATTCGTTCTATTAATTATAAAAGGTTATTAACCGTTACACTTATCCGTATCTGATTAAAGCATTAAGGCAATCTATGGCTTAATCTTATGTTCTAAGACTAATGTTACATTTAATCTTTACAAGACTCACGACGTTAAGAATTGTCTTTAATGTAGAAATCATTCCTAAATATGCAAATTTATTTTATGATATCCATTGCGCCCTAATTTGATCGGCAATTGATGGAATTAACGGCACAGCCGCGTCTAGTATCAAATAAAGCAGTTTGTAATATGAAAGCTCGAATGCACCAAATGAACGTTCACTTCGAGGACAATTTGCTCGTAAAAGGCGCTGTGTGCCAATTACAGCGCTGATTGAGTGCCTGAGTGCATGCGGCAGTGATTAAAGCAAATCGGGAAATAGGACGTCGGATGCGCTTGCAGCGATCGTACTTTGTTTTCGTTATCAGTGACGATCTTAAAGCGCTTTGCTTGTGGCGCTTGATGTCAGGAAATCGAATTACGATTACATTGCTTGGCAGCGTACTTACAAATATGAGAGTTGAGCCTGTTTATTGCAAACAAGAACAAAGAAACTACTATGTGAAAGGACTATTTCTTCGGGAGATTTATTAACGAATCGAGTATAGGACGTCGGATGCGCTTG
>LQNK01000069.1:346405-390681 GCA_001586405.1 Phoebis sennae | reverse complement strand
TCCTCAATATCTCAAAAACAGTGATATTTTCGTACGACCTATATTGGGTTTTTTGATAGATTATTAGCTCAGATATCATCCCCCAAAAGATGCTTCACTCATTACGGGACACCCTGTATAAGCGTTAAGTCTGGGAACTTGTGAAACTAATATTCAAGATGAAAAGGTAGTTTAAACTCTAGACTGGATGTGGAAGTCGTCACGGGCAGCGGCTAGTGGATTTATATAAACAGTGGTCAGCGTGCGCGGGTGTTGTCAATTCATCAACGTCGCCCGAGACGGTGGGCGGCCATCTTGCCGCAACAAAGGAATCGCGATTTTTCTTCGAGAAATGCAATTAAATCCGACACATTTCCAGTTACGTCCGTGTGTGCTTGCTGCGGCTTTCATTAATAAAGCTCGTACGATATTTTTGATATTGCGAGATTGGCGAACTTTAGACGGAACTGAAACGTTCTATTTGTGACGCGGTAAGAAATGTTTTCACGTCATTTCTATGTTGCAGTCGATCCGGTTTCGATCGTTGGCTAGTGGAAAATGATTTACAAGAACGAAATATCTTTGTCAAAAAGGAGGAAGGAGTATCGTTGATCCGATCTTGATAAATTTCATAGGCGGATAGCTTAGACAAAAGCAAATGTCGAGATCGAAGATGAGCGAAACCAGTGGGTGCATACATAGATAGGGGGGGATAGAATTAAATGTTTGTCTGACGGTATCGGGAGTATTGTTTATCTTATCTTGATAAACTTTTGTAGGAACGAAATCTTCGTCAAAATGTAATTCATGTATTTAACATGCTACTTAAAAAAAAACATATTAACAGTAATATTCAATAGTGATTTGTCATATGTTTTAAAATGATGTTCTGAGTTCGTCTCTGCCACTTTGAGTATGCATCGATGTGTTGATGCGGTGTTTATGCAGATATTTGATTCTGCAGCGAGTGAAAATTCTCCATTCAACGCGTGTATTGTAGTTCTGCTTCGAGTGAACATAATCCCGTTTCCGAGCGTTAGAGTAATGTCTTTGTAAAGTATTACATTTTAAAGTTACATATTAACTATTGATAGATAGATAAGAAATTTATTCAGAATATGGTACACAACACACAATACATAAGATAGACAGACAGAAGTATAAACAGCAAAAATTGGCTGTTATAGAAGGTTACGTGGGCTAGGTGTATAGTGTACTATATCTCTGAAATAGATCCTGATTCAGCTGTATACCACAGGCGTGAGGAAGTGACACTGATCTTAGTCAGAACTTAGAGGATAAGAAATTTGGAATAGTAGAAGTTATTTTTAAGCTTTAAATAAAGTAAAGTTAACGCAATCACTTACTGTGTACTATTCCTAGTACATAATTATTGATTTCATTTGTCATCAGTTTCCTAATATTTCGAAAATTAATGACAAGATGCTTTGTGTTACCACCCAAACGTTAGCATGCGATGTTGCTTACACTTCGATATCACATTCACTTGCCAGTTAACAAATTGTCAAAGTTTGCAATGTTTGGCAATCGGCCTGATGGACCGCGACGGGCAAAAACGTCGAAAATTTGGTGCACCAGCGCGTACGTACGAGTGTACCGAAAAGGAATAAAAGACTCCTGTGTTTGGTCGGTTTGGTAATTGGTAAGAGAGCATTGGTATTTGCTTTTCGATTGTTGCTTAGCGTTGGGTGTAGAGTTAGCTTATAGTACTGTTCTCGTTATGATGGTCAGTGGTGAGTATTTTCATATCTCGCTGAACATAGGCCTTACTTCCAGTCCATAAAGGCAAGGAAATACAAGCGTAAATTTAATTTTCTAGTATATTAAAGGAAAAAAAAATACGGTCGAATTGATAACCTCCTCCTTTTTTTGTAAGTCGGTTAAAAAGAAGAATAAAATTATTTGACATGAAGACATGAATGTATTGTACATTTATGATTACACAATTGTGAAACATAGTAACACTCTGATGTGTCATATCAGAAGCCAAAACGGACTTAATTCAGTATAATTTGCTGGGAACACTTCTAGCGCTTGTTTACAATCAGTAACCTAAAAAATTATTTTAATAAATGAGCGGTTATAATCAAAAGCAAGTTTTAATAGTGATGTTAACGACTCGTTTATAATAGATATACTTTAGACTTGCGCCTAGAATGATATTATACTTTCCGTAAGTTACTCGACTTTCCATATTTTTATAGGAACTGGTCATAAATAGACATGAGATCGTGTAAGGGAATAAGATAACTTCTTCGGAATGTTACAAATATATAATTTGAGTCCATAGTGAACGTATAATTCATTATTGCTCAATGCGTCGCTGGAATTTACGAGTGTCGCAAAATGATCGCATTGCTACTGTATATTTTGTGTAGCATATAAGATTTTGTGACGTTTCGTAATCGATCAATAATATAACTTTAAATATTTATCCAATAATATAGATCTTTTTTCGACTAATTAAAGGTACTTAAACAATTTTGATAGCATTCTTCAGATAAAAGGTTAAGAAGGCCTTGGTGATAGACAAAACAATTCCAAAAAAAATATTTCATTTCATCAAAATAGATTTGAGATATTATACGTTTATTACATTTAAGCTTAGCGTTAGATCTAGGTTCGTAGGTAAGATAAAATAAAATTTAGTAGCAATAATTTAGGGTAGGTAATAGGTATATACCTTCTTAACAATTATTTCTGATACCTGAGTTTCGTAGTTTTGCCTCCAATATTAACCATAATATTTGCCCACTAAATCAAAAAGGTTGTCAGCTTAATTTTACACACAAAGTCGGAAAGCAAATAATCAATATTCAAATTTATCAGCATTATGCAATAAATTTAACGAAAACAAACGCTAATACATCGCCGTTGTCGGATGAACGTTCGCATGTGGTTCGATTTTGCTATAAATAAACTAATTAGTATGGATTACGTGTCCCGGCTTAAACTGAGCATTATTATATTATTTATACACTCATGTTTTTTTTGTCTTTATTTTAATACTAGTGACAGAATGTTAAGGGATGGCTTGGTTATCGGTAGTTGCTGTGGTTTGGAGGTAGGTTATAGGTTGTAGGGTGGAGGTATGTGTGAGGCGTATTTTCTACACATTTTTTGTATGAACACTAATTATGTGTATTATTATTATTGATGTTTAAGATCCAACAGTTTTCCCTCCAATGCTTTTTTAGCGTTATCAGGCAATAGAGCATGCGGTTCAAATGATGTAAGGCTAGGCGTCTACATATAAGCATCGTATGCATCGTACGCATATATTTCACGTATCTTAATGTTTTTTTGTGCAATAGTTTGTCTGCCTATGCGCATCGTACAGATCACATTTTTAATTTAAATAATGAATGACTCGGATGCGGACGCTAAGCACAAAGCGCCTACCGTGATCCGTGAACATCAGTAAGAGAGTTCTCCTCTAGGGTACGAAATATCTCTATTTAATATATATCTCTCTCTCTTTAATATCCTTAAAATAGGGAGAACAGGAGAAGAATAGGGCACGAATATAGACCTCTTGCGCCCCTTTCCTCCATTCACCAAACGAAACAGTACTTCATACTGATAATTTCTAACTTCCTCGTAACGAACATGGCCCACTAAATCAAATTGCTGTCTAGCTGAATGTTTCTCATAAAGTCGAAAAGCAAATAAAGCATCAACATTCAAATTTTATCAGCATTATGCAATAAATTGAACGAAAACAAACGTTCGCATGTGGTGCGATTTTGCAATAAATAAACTAATTAGTATGGATTACGTGTCCCGGCTTAAACTGGTATCGATTTGTTTGGCCACAAATTAAGTTATGTATTCATTTTTCAGGATGAGTATTTCAACGGTTGTGATGTAAAGGGGACTTTACACTCATTTGTTTCACTTTTTATTATTCGATGTTAATTATTAAGCATTTTATAAGCCTTGATATTGGTAATAGTTTGTACATAAAAAATCTTTTTAATTATTTCATTTCTTAAAACACATCGTCTAAAAACTATTATTTCTTTTAAGATTGACTAATATAGTATTTCGTAAAAATATAAATGTATTTACATTGTACATGTTTCATTAATTATGTATTACACGATCAGTTGCTTTTCAAGTAGTATTTTATCAATAATAAAAACAAACAATTGTATGTTTTTTTTGTAAACCGATGTAAAAATTATTTTATTAATACAAACTTAAAACGCATTTTTAAAATTGTTTAATGTTTATTTTTTTATAACAACAACCAAACACGTAATGCTTAAAGTTTACGCAACGCGTCCTACGCAAGAGATCCACTTGCATGTAAAGTGTCCCCAACAAGTGAAATGGAATTCCGCACGCACCGAAATCCATCGGAGCTTTTGAATAATGTAAACGGCTTATTGGCCAACGAATACGTTATGAGTTTCATGCGCTATTATTTAAAACCGAACACACATCTAAACAATTAATTCCGTCGTTACGATCTTTTGTAATTGAAAACGCCTGATGAATAGCCCCGTTTTGTTTTGTTTTGCTCGGAATGTCGTATCGCGTATTGTAAAACATTTATCAGCGGGTTATATTTTTTGTTGTTGGCGGGCTATGAAAACCTCGAAAGTCGCATATTTTATGAACAACAGTGTTATTGATTTTCGTGAAAAGTATGGAAAACGAAATTCAGATTAGATAATTCTAGAGCCATCTTATCAAGTAAATAAAAACCTCGGTAATGGTGTGAAAGGCTCGGTAAGATGGTCTATTCTTTAGTTTTTAGTAATTTCTACAGTTAATTAAAAATGTAAGTTTTGCCGAGAAACAATTATAATTTACGAATAGTAATGCAATAAACATGAAAAATTGACCGACTTTTTAGTGTGCTTCAACAATTTTTCCCATTCGGTTTTTGCATGTTCTGTAAAATTTTGAATTTGTGCACATGCGAGGTTTTCATGCCCCGCCGTCGTTATGTGATCAAATGCGATTATGATCTCGACGGCTTTTTTTGGTGTTGTCCAATCGAGAATTGATCGTGTCGTCGTAGTGTGCGCGTCATTTGTTATGTTTGGATCACGTTCGGATTATAGTCTTAGGAATTAGGGTGGTATGCGGAGTTCGCATTTATTTAGATTTGTAACCATTCATATTTTTATTCGTTTCATTTTTGTTTTACGGGAAAATCAATTGAGATACTTTTATCATTTAAATATTCCTTTACAATTATTAAATTTAAAAAGTGTTTTTATTTTCACAGAAAATTATGATGTAGTACAACAGTTTTACGAAGTATTATTAGTAAGAGTATGTTTATTATTAGTAATTTGCCGTATTCCCAAGTAAGTCTCTTCAACCATAGGTAATCCTAAATTAAAACACTAATTCCAACACAGCATTTGCAAGTAGCAAATGATGCACTGTTTACAAACGAAGGACGACGATCTGATAAAAGAAGACGGTCTGATACTGCATATGCCTACAGCTTCCTAATTACACTGCCTTTCGAAGCTGGGGGTACATTAAAAAATATGTATCTGACGTTTCAAAAGAGATTATAAAATTTGCTTCATAATTCTACCGAAATAATTGGAGATAAATCTCTAATTTTAGCACGAAATCTATCTGCAGAGTGTTTTACGCACTAGTTTACCGCTCGGCCGCGTTTCGCGTCGCACGATTGGCTACTCATCTGAATTATAGGACAATAAGGGACAATCAGTTTGCCCGTTAGTTAGTAGTCACTAACCGATTTAAACCCAGTATAGAAAATTTACCCAATCGTTCATAAATAGCACAAAGGCGAAACGATTATGCCAATGATAATTATCGCCCAATTTTAGCGCGAAATCTAGTCGTAGTTTGTTATAAGCGATAGTTTGCCGCTCGACCGCGTTTCGCGTCGCACGATTGGCTACTCATCTGAATTATAGGACAATAAGGGACAATCAGGGTGCCCGTTGTATATTAGTAACTGAATTCCACATAGTTTTCCATTGAATTATACATAATACCTGCTTTGCCTTGAGTATACTTTATTATGCATTTTTCGGTATCAAAGAATCGAAGAACTTCGAGAAAGGCTAAACTATAACTAAGAAAGGGCGCAAGAAGAACGTGATTGATGAGAAACTGAGGTATAAAGGCCAATGTATATTTATAGGAGTCTCATAGCAATATCAGTTAAGACAGCATTAATTTAAACTGATCTACAACAGCTGAGCGCTAAAACGGATGATTATAGGCATTTACAAGAGTATGTTAAGTGCGCTTACGCAGGCTCGGCCAGATTGCGCTCAGTTTTTGCAGTCTCCAAGGAGTGCTAAGTGGGACATATTGTTTTACATAACCCGTCGTGTACAGCTTTCCGAAATTGTGCAATGCCTGATACGGGTTTTGTAATGATTTTTATGTAACTAGCCTTCGTATTAAACAGATGACGGTTCTGTGATGTGCTCATTGTAATCTTCTTTTTGTATTTTTATGGGTAATTTTTCTTAGTTCAAAAATAATCCTAAATCAATTATTCACACGTTCAAAATATGCCGATTTAATCGAATAGCTATAGTAACTAAATTTTATTTTAAATTGTTATATTATCAAATGAAAATCATAGTGAAGCGTTTATCGCGCTAGTCCAATACAATTCGATTATTCGCGTTTGTATTTGATTTAGAGTGTAATCGATTTTCCACTAATTCTATTTGCTTTGTATTCTACACCAGCACGTTTGATTTGCTTAAACACCGATGATGTTTATTTAATAAAATGCCACCACGAACTCATAAATACATAAAGATCTCAAAGTGGAAGGCAATAATTTTTTTCCCATCTACATATTGTATTTAAACGCGTATCGTACATTGGGACGTGACATTCGGGAAATCGATTTTTTATTTATTTACGATACGATTTCATCGGAGCGCGAAATAAATCGGTTGTTTGTGTAAAATATTTTGCTATCACAACTCTATTACTAATTCACTACGTTACAGATAAACAACATCGGATGTATTTTGGGAGAAATATGGTGTATGGTTGGATCGGGTGCTGTGTTGGTTTTATATCGGTTTTCACTTGTTTACGATGACACCTACACTAATACCTGAGTGATTGAGATTTTGTTGGTGTTATTTTTCGTGTAATATCATGGTTGTAGTGAACCACAATTTAAAAAAAAGGCGCTATTTTTTTTTGATGATTGCGAAATTGTGCTTTGATGAAATTTTTATCATCATGTTCATCTCTTTCTGCCCTATTTTAAAATTAGATTTTTATTATTTAATGCTATTTTTCATGCATGCAAAAGTCGAAAGTTTTAATTAAGTACTAGCTGTTCTGCGCGGCTACCGTAGCATAATGTTATGTAGCCTCTGTTACTCAATGAAGATTTAGCTCACTAATGGTGAAAGAGTTTCGTTAAAATTGTTTTAGTAGTTTTTGTGTAAATACTTTACAAACATAAATAGATAAATATATATATTTTTTCTTTATAATATTAGTATAGATTCAATTATAGTATGCAATGATTACAACATGAGTTTTGACGGCCGCGTCTGTCCGTGCGTGACTGTTCTAATTGCGATCTGCGGTTTCAGCCGTTGTTCAAAACTCAATAGCACTGATATTGTGCACCGTTGTTTGTTTTACGTGCCGTAATGAACTCATCATTATCATTACGTGATTATTGATATTGATATTTGTAAACAGTTATTGTTTGTGAAATGGATGTGACTTGGGTAATGTAACATTGTTCTACGTAATTCTTACTATCATGTTCTTCTTTAGATTTTCAATGGTTTCCATTCTGATTTTTCAAACGACCGTATTTATTAGATCTATATCTTCCCTTTCGATATTTGCAATCGACAATAGTGGTTCTTTTTCGATTTAGTTAGATGGAGGCACCA
Source organism: Phoebis sennae (assembly GCA_001586405.1). Classification (NCBI taxonomy): domain Eukaryota; kingdom Metazoa; phylum Arthropoda; class Insecta; order Lepidoptera; family Pieridae; genus Phoebis; species Phoebis sennae. The sequence continues at coordinate 382,789 of LQNK01000069.1, read as the reverse complement.
TGTAGTATGTTATTAAATGTTTCTCAGTATCATAACTCATCATTATCATTACGTGATTATTGATATTGATATTTGTAAATAGTTATTGTTTGTGATATGGATGTGACTTGGGTAATGTAACGTTGTTCTATGTAATTCATAACATCATGTTTGTCTTTGGATTGGTCTTTATATTGGTCATCATCGTTAAGTACACACAATGCTTCTATTCTGGTTTTTCAAACGACCGTTTTTATTAGACCTATGCCTTCCCTTTCGATATTAGAAATTGACCGTAGTGCTGCTATTTCGTTTTAGTTTGCCTCCATATTAATAAATGTTTCTCAGTATCCTAGAAGCGTTTAGATTAGCACGGATTAAGTTCATTCCCAAATACCTAAAATAACCTTAATCCCAAACATAACATTGCAAAATCACGAAACTACATTTAAAATAATTTATTGTTGATTTTCACGAACGGCTCACACAATAAACAAGATTGAAAGCGTCGTCGATGAATAATGTTCGATAATAAAAACAAAATAAGAATTATCGCCAGAAATGTGCTGGTTATCCTTCATAGATTTCCATCAGCACGAAAAGGTTGGTATCGTGTACCAAATTGCCTCGGAGGAAACGTTCGCGCAAAAAAAGAAAATAAGGCGACATCCGCCCAGGCCGACGGTCATTACGTTAATGCGAGACTAAACTTGATTGATGACAGCGCTGTGAATCCCCGTGCCCCTTCCCTTAGTCTCCCCCCACCCCCGCAGCTCCGCCGATGTCTCGCAAACAGGCGCCGCGGCCGGAATTTCCGCTAGTAATTTAATCGTGTTATGGCACTTAACTGACACCATATGCTTTTATTAAGTGGTCTGGTCCTTGATGAGCTGATCGGAACTGGCGTTTTATACGATGTCCGCAGTGGTTGTTTGCGGCGTTTATGTTTGGATGCAGTCAAGAACGTGTACTCGTATTTATAGCAAAATTTCATAGTCTTTCCCCATAAAATTATGATGTGCGTAATATTATTAGCCGACGAGGAATGTAGTACCTATATATCATAGTATCGAATCCTTCATTTGCCGTTATATTTGCATAAAGTCTAGGTCTTGATTCAATTAACTATGACCTATATTCAAATGCCTCCATAAAATTAATCTGTGATTCAGGCAAACAACAAATAGCGAGCATTTAATTATTGGTTCAACAATGTTTTGTTATATACCCGCAGTGCTTTAAAACAGAATTTCCCAAACACGTCATGGATGCATTATCTTGCATAATAAATCATCTCGTTCCGTTATCATGAAGTATTACAGTTTAAATGGTACAGACGTGAAGGATATATTTCAATTTATGACTAAAACTTTCAGCAAAACGTGCGACGAATATAAGATCACTACTTCCTTTGTTTTAATGTCAAACAGTGCATTTGTCACACAAATTTAAATGAACATTTGATATTTTTATGATAATTGTAACATTATTGGGTAAATGCGCAGATAGAGTGGTTAAAAATAAACTTAGTAATTTCATATATTACCTAGCAGTATCGATGTTACAGTATGAATAATAGACACAAATGAACAGTCAAATATATTAGTAAATGAACGTTGCGATTCGCATAGTGCACGAACATTGCCACCTGAATTTAATCAATGAGTGGAGCTGTCCATATCATTAGCATCGATGTATACTGCCGTCCCGGGAATAATCGTAATTAGTCGATGAAGTCACTAATGGAGCAGCCGTGTCGCGTCTCGCTGCAACAACGAATGAGACTCGATTGGTCATGGTTAATAATGGTTGGAATGTTAACGTACTAATGCATTTGTCTGATTGGAACTACTACTCTAGTCAATACTCTAGAGTATAGTCCAACGAAGTTATGCTTATGTTTTTCTGTTCATCATCCCTCCTTCTTTCTTGTCGTCGATGGATACTGTCGTCCCGGGAATAATCGTAACTAGTCGACTTAGCTATTCTAAGGTATGATCATGGTTAAAATTGGTTGAAACCGTTAACATCCAAATGCTTTTGTCTTGATTGTACTAATACGTGAAAGTTCTATAAGAGAGTGGAATAAATTAATCATTTACTGTTTCTTTACAACTCTACTTTTTTTAAGTTGGTAAATCATTTATAACGCATTTGGTTTCGTGTTTTTGTCACATTCACACGTATTCACATGTATTTTAAAAAATAATTCCCAAATAAATTTTATATGTAGCAACCGAATGTTTGAATGACCTAATATTTCTATGTTAATTTTTATTTAGATCTATTGTTTCAACAGGTTTCAACCAAACCGTTTGTTCAAAACTATTCTAAATTCAAAACAGTTGACGAAAATACGTTTACAATTTTTCGGAATAAAAATTATTTTCAGTGGACGCGCGTTGGACAATTTATAACCTAAATATACAATAAATGTAAACCTTGTTGATTTAGTAGTAACCGCGTTTGTAGACCGTACGGAGTAAATCTTAATCGCTTAGGGGTAGGTTAGCTTGGAAGATGTGCGAGGTCAGTGGTGCGCAGAAGAAGGCAGATGAAACACTTCTGCCCCATCCTAATTTCTATTAATAGTTTAAATGCGAAATTTTTTGATACCCGTATATATATTATGTATCAATCACGCCGCAAATAATGAAGGGATTATGATGAAAGGGATCATTAAGAAATCGGATATTTTATTTATTTATAAGATCCAAATTGTAAAAAACAATTTATAACGGATACTTGTTTTTACAATGCTACATATTGTTGAATGGGCGAAACATTTCTCGGAAATACGTTAAACTGGATATGAAATCAATTCAGTTATATTAATAATACGCTCGCCGTTTACCTTTTTTCGTTGATTACCAATACCGTATAAATATCCAGCAGATAAGCGGTCGTCCTTGCTCCACTCGCTCGAGAATGTGATCGGACAGGATATAAATGATCATGTAGATTGCGTTATGTAAGCGTGTAGTTGCTAAGTGGATGGCTGGATCTTAGTATGTTATTTATCGTTCCTTCTAACCGAACTCTACAGAGATCAGCCAACTGCGCGGGAGATATTATAGTGCACAAGTGTGTGCGCAAACACAGGTGCACTCTCTATTCCTTTATTTCCTTTACTCTCATAACCCGATGGGACGGCAGACCGACAAGACCGGAGTGCTTTCCGAGACACGGATATGCTGTTTATACTCTACTAGCGATACGCACGGGTGCAATGTTGATACTAAATACACTACAGAAAAACTGGAACGTTGTATGTAAGAATTAGTACATTATTTTTATGTCGTAGGGTTCAGTCTGAGTTTGCAATGTAAGCGGAAGAAAAATGATAGTTAACGACATCACATTAGAAATCACTAAATAACAGTATTTCTCCACTATTTAATGGATGCTATCATACATATAAAATTTTCTCTTGATTTATTATATCTATTAAAAAAACCAAAATCCGTTGCGTAGTTTTAAAGATTTAAACATACAAAGGGACAGAGAAAGCGATAAGTCTTGATAGAAGTGCTCTTTTGAGTAGCAAATAACTGTAAATCAAGTGTTCCTAATTGGAGCATGGGTGGATAATAAATCCGTTTCCATGATAAATTTTCTTTTTGGCGGATAAAGGATAGATACTGTTCGGCCTTTTGTGTTGCGTCGCCAGATCAAGACAATGTTTTATCAAGTCCCTACCGGATTCAAGTCAGGTTCATAAAACTATACTACTAAATGGGTTAGTAGAACTGGTTGGTTCACTGATCTTACATTCTCTTGTTATTTTTAATCTAATTTATTTGCATGCTCATATACCCTTAGAATAAAACTCATTGTTATGCTGTTATGTTGTTACATAAATTATTTTTCATTCTGATTAAAGTATTTACACGTATTAGATACGATGACGTGGTATTAACTGCTAATACCTGGACGGACCTACGTGCCTGCATTACGTTTTATTACAAGTAATAATAACGCGCGCAAACCGTAAAGTATGCACTTAATAAGCGTTGTTGTAATAATTACTGTGACGCAATAAAATTTCGCCAAGTCCAAACAAATTGGATTAGAGCTGAGATCGCCGACTTGTTAGCGATTTTATTCTTTATTTCAACGAAACATGGACTTTAATTGCTTATAAATTCTGGAAACGGTGCCGTTAATGTTGTACTAAAATTATTTATGCACGGCGTAATGTTCTAATACAAAATAGACAAAAACAAACGCTCCGGCCACGAATTTTCCTTCGAAATTGGATTTTTTCGTAAAGGTCAGTTTTTATTTAATTAGATATCAGTATGGCAGGAACTTTGTCTGAGAGAAAAGGTATGGAAGTAAGTTTTTCTTCGAAATTTCTTTGTTGTGGTTCAACCTTTGTGAAAAAGGATTATGCGGCGGCGGTGTTTGAGGAAATGGATGACGTGATGTGAATGAGACCGGGAGATCTTGAGCGAGACGAGATCACTTCGAAACGATCCATTAAAATGAATCCTTAAATAAAGTCGAAATTTATCTGATGGAAAATTTTATTACGAAATTTTAAGAGTCGTGATGATTGGTTTTTAAAGTTTAGATTAATTAATAATACGTACGTGAAGTTTTTGAGAATATAAATAATAAAATGTACAGATAACACGTATTTCTGTTGTCATGTAAATTTTGTGTTATAACAACGTAAAAGCTGCATAAATATTTATCGTGTCCCGATACATTCGAGACGTCTGAAATATCACGTCCTCCGTAACGGAACAGCACCGCGTATGCTAAATCTTATTTATTTTGTTCCTAAATTGAATCGTAATTTCGCTTTCAAGTTTATTTTCATACGCGGGATAATTCCGATTCGCGGCTCTCGGGGCGTGATTGAACAACAAACAAACCAACAAGTTTGAACGGTATTAGCATAGTGAGGATTTGAAAGTGAAAGGATGAGTGATTTACATCCGCAATTTATTTCAACTGCTGGAGGAATGTTTTTCTTTGGTATAAAGTTTCGATTTGTGTTGAGGGGCTGGTGGTACGTATTCGCAACATTGGTGGTGTCGAAGCCATTCGGGATTTATGTTGTAAAGAGTAATAATATGGTGTTTGACCAAATTTCAAAAACCTTTGAAGGTATTTTTTTTCTTTTTGAAAATAAGGTAATATTTCTTTGAGTAAAAATTTCTATCTTCACTATTAATTGTAGGTACGAACTTTCCCTTCAGGTGGCATCTCAATACTCCATCCAGTATGCCTACTTGATTTAATAATTTTACTGTTTCCACGTCGTTGTGAAGTAGATTAAAGAGGACAAATCTATTTAGTCCCCCGTTGTTGTGATCTTTTTTCGCTTTTGGCAAAATAATAAATAACGGAAATTTATGATTTATGGCTTCGTTTCGTGCATAGATATTACAATAATGAAATGGGGGTTTGTTTTAGCGTTATCGTAATTTATAATATCGGATAGTTAATGTTACGTAAACCAATTCTATAAATTATCCATCTGCCGCCTCTTACGTCGTCGTGCGTCGCCACACGGGTTTAAAACTTAATATATGTGTTTCTTATTAAGTTAAGGATCTAAGGATATAAACAAAATGTTTTATATTTCAATGTGTACTACGACTATGGGTGCTTTTTTGCTGTAAGAGTTGTTACTATGTTACTTTATTAAACGTAACATGTGGAGCTTAAAACTTTTTATTAAATTCAGAAATTGCACATAATACTTCTCTTTTACCCTTATTAAGACTAAAAGACTACACAGTGCCCGGGCGTACACGGTATATCTAAAATATGAGTACACGTGTACATAAATCCTCCAAAAATAAACATGTAACATGGGATTTTAATGTTAATTTTCGACATTTTCATCACGAAACATGGCGGATATGCGGAAATTGTCATTTTGACAGTCTTGAGGAAAATGAATGATATCGCAATCTGTTCCGCATTTGTGTCATAAAATATGTAATCGAGATTTCCCGATAACCGCCTATTTTTGATTTTCACTTCTTTGAAGTACATAAAACGACGAATAAAAAAAAGTATACGTACCGTATTGATAAAATAAAATAATAAATCGAAAATACCAAATAAAAATCCTCACGGAAGCAACGATTTGTAATAACAAGCATATTTGTGCCAGCGAACGTTCGGGAATATTTCAACTTTACTCCTTTATAAAGATATTTCACTGAGATGCATCGCAGCGACGCACCGGCGAAAATCCGGAGCGTTTGAGGGCGCGGTGTCGCATGGTTCAGTGGCTTTGAAAAATAATAGCCATCTACATCGGGTTGTCTATTGTTTTCCTGTGCGGAGGAGGACGGCCTGAATGGATGTAGCGGGCGGCACGCCGCGGTGGACGTTTGAAATGTGACGTCGATTTCTGTTGTCACTTTAGCGCAGGAGATTGGAGTAAAGCGTATGTTGAATGTTCAGATTTGATTATGATATAATACGACTATATAACTGTACACTAGTCTTGGGTAAATAAGATATCATTGTTTCACTCGGTTTTGTTAAACGGCTTTCACAATACACTGTACGTAAAATTTAGTTTAGAAGTTAATACAAAAGGTTTACGTAAATTTTTCATGAGCTAACAAAAATATATCAGAAAAATTAAGATCGCCGTTCCTCCAACAAAAAGCTGCTAATTGACATTATGCAAATAAAATTCGAAAGACCCTACTCCGAAATGCACAAAAGACAAAGAGAAGATTGTACAACTGTATAACTGCCGGACGTTTCATAAATGAAGTGAATTAACAATCCACCTGCGACAACAATGGAATAACACCGCGACTGGGGGATATTTCATCTTGTCGTGGAATTTATTTCGCCCGATGTATTTGCGAATGCTCCACGATTAGTTGAGTGTCGCAGTACTGTGGTGCTCCGTCGAATTATGTGTTAGCTGCCAGGGTGACTGCCAAGCGATGGATTTATTGTTGGAGCATGCTTGAGGTTTCGCTTGGATTTCGTATTCAGATGGCTAGATAGGATCGGGGAGGCGGCCAAGCTCTGAATAGCCGCATGTCGGTTATATAGGAGGTCAGATGTTATTGTACTATGTATACTGGTGGGAGTCGAGTGCAACATAAATGGCCGTATCATTCGATTGCTAGTAAAAAAAAATTTTCAGGGAGGCTAATAGACTACTGATCCCATTGCCTGAACCTTTACAAACAATAAAACAATGGTTTTAAATCAAATCAAATAAAAAATGTATTCACGTTAACATTGTTATACACGCATCTATAAGTTTAGTAGCCATAATTAAGCATTTTTTAAATAAAATGTAAAAATACACATAACAATCTAGGCTCTATATTGGATTTCATAAAGATTAGAACATTTATTCTATAACCGCCGGTTCCGTGACGAAATGTTAGCGAAAAGTAATTTACTTTCAACGCTTCACTATGTGTAAACGATTTTTATCCCTCAGAATATGTAAACCCCGAAGTTTTTGATGGGTTAACTGCCTATCGAACTTTTGTTTGATACGGGGGCACTTGTATGAAGTGTTCAGAATTGTATAGACTCCTTTATTTTTTCCGGTTCAATAGTATTTTACAACGGTTATTGTGTACAGTTTCGTTGCGATGTATTTGTTTAAGTTCTCGATTAGTTGCTGGTAGCGCTGCGGTCTCGCTCAGTGCTTACGAAATTATGTGTTGCTCTGTTTAACTGAACAATTAGCTGAATGGATTCGCTTGTGTGTTCTTGTTTAAAACGCAATTTATACGAATGTTCAAACAGACGTTCCACTAGTTAATTTAATGTCCACACTATTGATATTGTTATTTGGGGTCATAACTGTTTGTAATTTGTTATATTCATAGTCCAGCTACTTAAGCATAAAAAAGGGGTTAACCTCGGAATAAGAGGTAATAAGCTAAATATTTGTTTATACATTTATTTTGGCGGTCTAAAAGCTGTCTCAAAATTCTCTAAGGGTTATTAGAACACCAAACTACAAGGTATATTTACAAATATTTAGATTATTACCTCTCATTCTGAGGTTAATTGCTAAAATGACTGGACTATCATCTCTTTGTTATTTTTATTTACTTAGCCATAATTGTCGTAATACAGAGCTGGCGATATTGTCTCCACAATTTTATCGATATTAAACTATTATACCAACTATTATAAGATGGCATTTTTACATGACATTATGTATGTTCTTGTTCTAATTTTATTATTTTATTTTATCTTAATAATCGTACTGACAAACTGATAAAACATTTCCCACAAAGTAATCGTTATACTAGTAAAAGTATTAGACAATAAAGTTTGTGTATTTGAAAATAGCCCGCTATTCGGGTAATTTCGGCGCGCGTCAGTTTGACGTAAACGGCGGATAAAGCCTGCGGCTCGTCGCCGTAATGCGGGCGGCCTGATGGATCCCCGGCACATCCTCCGCTAACACTAATTGCTGTTATATCTTACTCTCTTACTCGCCAACACTCCTCATTTGTGCTCTAGTTCTGAGGTTAACTCGGACGGTGCTCGGTTGCGGATAAATTTATTTGCATACTTATGGAGATTTATAAAGTTCGTTATGCGGGTTTTAAAGCGTTTAGGACCGAAAATGAGATGGTTATTTCAATATTTATTGCATAAGCGAAACGCGATTAAAAATACTTATTAGGAAACGTTAAACAAAACGTCATACCTATGTACAATTATTTTCGTTACTTTGACTGACGAAAATAAACACTACAAAATTGGACCTAACAACTCCGAACATCCGCTTAAAAGGATTAAAGCACAAATATTAAGAAACATCTCCCAAATAAGCAGTGTCAGGAATAAATGGGCCGTCACAGCTCCGCCGGTCAAGTTTCGTACAGCGCAAGGATTCGACCGGACAAATTCAATTTGTTTCTCGCGAACTTATTCAAGAATTATTTTATTTATACGGAGCCAGAGGGGTAATAACTTCATGCATATTTTAAATGAGAGGGAGACTTTCTTTTGGTCAAATGAGCCGGAATGAAATAATGGCCGGGAAAAAGGATTCTCGAAAAAGTTATGAAAGGGATATCCGAAAGTTTGCGCCTTTCATTTCGTTTCAAGTCCCTCCTCTGGTCTTATGTTATTATTTATGTAACGTTTTCCTCGGTCCGCGGGCAGAGGTGCTGTTTTTAATTAATGCTACCCGTTGCCCGTACCTTCGTAGTGTTACAACAATTATTTTACCAAGCTCATTAAGAAGTTTTGTGTCGAGAAGAAAAATATTGTACGCGTGAGTTTATTCGCTTTGTTTTTGTTGTTCGTAACTTGGCCGCTTTTAATATTCGTCGCTCGCACCTGGGGAATGCTTTTGTTAAATCTACTTATAGAATTTTATTCGCAATGATGCGTTTAAAACATTAACGCTCGCGTTTGTTTTACGCGAATTTCACTGAACGTTGTTAAAGCGAGTGCGATGTACTCGTAACTCAGTTTTATCTCCGAACATGGTATCGTCGAGCGCAAATTATTTGATGCTCAATCATAAACACGGACGTCTATGTTAGTGCCATCAAAAAAGGTTTTATTTAACATAAAGCCCGCTAAGTTAGATAGGATGGTGTATGAAACGCTCGGTGGTCGTTAGCGGCCCTCGTTCATCATGTTTAATCGCCGATACGTTTTTGTTGGATGCCGTTTGGCGTCGCGTCATGGGGACACGTGTGAACGAAGCTTAGGATTTACTGGATTATGCGCGGGTTTTGTGTTTATTTAGCAGTGGTGACAGCTGTTTTGCTGCAAGTCGGTTGGTGGCGCAAGCTATCATACAGCATTAAACAGATGACCTTAACAGAATATTTTTTAAGGTTCTAAAGTTATGGATAAGGATTATGGTTAAAGCTGATTTATATATTATTCTGAAGCTTCGTTGACTGTGAATTCATTTTTATTCATGTATCATTTTTAAAAAGGATCCTGTAAGTTTGGTTTTGATTGGACTGTTGTCTGTAGTTCCGATGACTGCCTATAAACATTCAGGATTTATGTTAGGCTTTTTCAGCTTAACTACGTTCGAAATGTTATTTTTAAAATAAGCCTGTTGTTTTTGGATTATCTTATGCATACAATCGGGTAAATCCATTTCGCGCTGATTTGTTTACGCGGCGTGCTATCATAACATGAGCACGTGTTATACAAGCTTGCTATGGGCCCTGGCGTCACGTGCGCGGGATTTAGCGTGTAACATTGTATTTATTAATACGTGTATCAATGCATTATTGACCGAGTGATGTTCATATGTTTATATGTTTGTTTGTTTGTATGAATGAATGAAAAACTGCATGCACATAAAATATTAAAAATATAATCTTACAGTTGATAAACTTTACTATGCATAAAAACGGCAGCCTTATCGCTTTCAAACGATTTCGTCCAGGCAATTGTATGTTTTTATGAAAATTTTTGTCCGACGATAACTTGAGTATCGTAAATCGTATCATCCGATTTTGATTACATTTCATAAGCAAATAATTTAGACAAAAGAAAATAAAAAAGGACAATATGTATAAATTATTTTTTTGCACAGTTCCATACCATTTTATAAACATTTCATCAGTTATCAATAAGTACATAAATTTTACGTTACCAATAATTAATAAAGAAGAATCTCAAACAGAATGGCGAAGTTATTTACGGCGTAGGTATTAAACGGTAAAGGATAGGTGGCTTCGATAGCACGAAATCTGAAACAAAACGACGGCACACTAACGAGTTTGGGCGCGTGTGATTTATCTTGGCAAGTGTTCCATCCTCGATGGTTTTGGGGCATGTTTTTAAAAATACCCTCAAGCTACATACGACGGTACTTTTATATTTGGATCAAAATTTTCTTAAATAAATTAAATGAGACAGTAATCAAACAGTTCCCTACATTGAATGGGTGTTTAATAGACCAAAGCATTCATTTTTAATACTGTTTGACTGATTGTTTGTTAGTATGTCCATCAATCACATAAAATTTAATGGTAGGTAAAACGATAAAAGATAGGCTTCACGAAAACTGTAACAAAACAATGGAGGACTAGAAGTTTGGGCGCGTGTGTTTTGGGGCATGTTTTAAAAAATAACCTTTAGTTTGTAAATTTCTATGAAAATTTAGATTTGATTAGAAAGTGGATTGTAGGTAACATTCATTCAACTTAAACTATTACTGAAAGTAGCTCTGCGAAATCACTACATAATATAAAAACGTCTTTGGCCCTGTTTATGATAAACTCAAAGAATACGTACTAATCGGATTTTCATGTAATTTTCATTAAAAGATAGAGCGGTTTATCAGGAAGGTTAAGATGTATAGTTCAATAGGATTTTATTTATTATTATTTATTTATTTATTTATTATATATTGGCACAACCAACAGCTTATAGGCTAAACAATTTTAATATAGATTATAGAAAACGATACATATTTCCTAGCCTACTTGCTAATAATAGGTGTGAAACAGCATTTGTTATTTAACACGCTCGCGCTATGTTAATAGAAAGTGAAAAAAAAAATTGAAAATTTACAAAAAACAAAAATGAAAGCTTAAACAAATTAAAATATTTTATAAATAACCTTTATACAACAAAAAATATTTATTAATAGGAAAAAAAAAAGGTGTTTCTTAATCATATACATGGCCGCAGTATATGCTTTTTGAGCTTCGCTATGTTATCGGTGTATAGGTCATAATTATCTGGATCTACATGTTCATTAAAATTATTTTGTATTCTATGTAGCGGGGAATATTTACCAACATTGGTTCGACTGTAAGACGGGTTAAAAGATGATTTACGCAAAATTCTTCTATTTACTTTTGGTACAGTGAAGTTAAGATGGGCCAATATAGATGGATCTGATATAGTGCCATTAACTACCTTGTGTAGTAATTTTATGTCTAGAAATACGCGTCTTTTCTGTAAAGAGCTCATTTTAAAATGCTTTAACCTCTGCTCGTATCTGGCTCTCCAGTAGATACCCCGGTTTTTGCTGTTTTCTTTATGAGCGAGATATTTTGTAAATGATCTTTGCACTTTTTCCAAACGGTCTATGTGAAAGTGATAAACTGGGTTCCACACTTGACTATTTTATGTCAATTATCAATATCCACGCGAGTGAAGCTGCGGGCGGAAGCTGGTATGTAAATAAAAACTGTTGCTAAGAATCGCTAATAGTCTATGGTGAAGACTTATGAAAATATCAATTCGCCTGAGGCTGAAAGTCAAAGTCAAAACGTTTATTTTCCAAATTGGCCTATTTCGACGCGCTTTTAAACGTCATATACATTTACATAATTATTTTTTTTTGTTATTTACCACCGATTCGGAAGGCTGTCTCCACCGAGAAGAACCGGCATTTATGGCGACATCCATTACCGAAATAAAATTAGCAAATAACTAATCCCATTCTTTGTCTTGTTAATAAAATAACGTCAAGCAGCACATTATTCCGGTCCCGTTGTACGTGTCTTATTAATCAGGCCACGTTCGACCTAACTCGATAATTAGGGGGTGTAATTCGTTCGCTCATTACGTGTATCGCTTTAGTATGTGTCACGAATGAGACGAAGTTCTTATAGTTATGAATGAGTTGGATTTGGTTTATAAATGTGAGTGAGTTAGCTATGAGAAGTAGGTAAAAGTTTTGTTACGTTTTGTTCTGCGGTGAAAAATGTTATCGATGAGTTAGGGGGTGTAATTCGTTAGCTCATTACGTATATCGCATTTGTATGTAACTCGCATAAGACGAAGTTCTTATAATTGTAAGTTGTGAGCGAGTTGTATTTGTGTCATTATGAGTATGAAGGGAGTTATTAATGGGTTACGAAAATAATGGAAATTATGGCTATCAATTGAAAATGAGTAAGGTGTTGATGCTGCTCTAGTTCCTAATCTTTTCTGCTACGGGACATTAAAAGAAAGGAGTGGCGTGTCTCTTGTATGCTTTGTTTAGCTAATGAAACCAAGTATACATGCATAATTTCGTAGTTGAAAATTGCAAATAAGTAAAGAAATGTGTGCACAGTTTGCATTCTTACTCCAACCATTTTCTTTTATGCACACAATATGTAAAACATTGATAGTGTGTTTGTCTATTCAATTATAATTCTAAAGCACGGGACGGCCAACATCAGCGTCGATATATCAAACGCAAAAACAAAGCAATGCCATTCGACGTGTTATTTAATACAAGGATTTCATTCCCCTATTCATCAATCACTCGATATAAGAGTGATATATCGTTCAGCTGTCCGTCCGCTCGTCTGTCTTCATACTAAATCTAACTAAAAATTTTCGCTACATTTCGTTATGAAATTCATGCTGGGAAATGGATTTTGTTTTTAAGGATAGGGTGTTTTAAAATTGTATGCCGGAATATGATATATAGTTCTGTCTCGTTTAAGGTATAAAATTTAAATACTTGCATATAAGTAAAAATTAATTAGTTTTTTACAGGTTAATTATGGTATAGCTTGAAAGTAATTATATTTGTATTTAATTATGTACTATACAACATTTTTTGTTGTCAACTGTTGTGTATAAAATAAAATAAATTAAATAAAAATAACTTATTATTTATAATACATTCCATAAAAGGTTAAATAATCCATGTTTCGTTAACGCTAAACGTTAATAAAACTCGTATTTCATATATTATTAATCGTTCTGCCTGAGGCTGTTATAATAAGATTAAATATAACCGAAATTAATCTTATACCAACAATGAATAACAAACTCACAAAAGATTTACTGTCATCGTATTAATTATTCATCGCAGTTATGAAATCATTCATTCGCCGATATAAATTAAATCAACACAAATAAATTCCATCCGAAATAACTTATATTGTACGATAAATGGCCGATAAAGTAGCAATCAAATTGGTGAGTTACAGGCAAACAGGATAAAGGAATATAATCGGTGGTAATACGCCGTTATTAGTGGTAAAGTTTCGGCAAGGTCGCGCGGATAGACTGCGAATGTCGTGAATAATCGCCTCGATTAGTACGGCTACTGCGGCGAATTTAAATACGCTGAAAGAAAGATTTATTTGAGGATCTCAGTAGTTTACACTTGGACCTAACGAATTTATTTTAAAAGTTTTTGTAGGAAGGTACGAGAATTGCGGTTCGTGTGTTGTTATTGTTGATTTGTTATAGAGTTTGTAAATTTTATTTTGATCATCAATGAATTTAAGCCCATTATAATGTACACAAATATAAACAATGTTGTCATGTATGACTTCTATTTTTTAAGTCCTTTAATTTGATACAAACCTATTTCCAAATTAAAATGTACTCAAAGTTCATAAATACAGCCTAAGGCATTCTTTTGTCTAAGTATCTTCTTTCCTAATCAACAGCCGTGTGATCAAACAGCCAAATTTTTATTGTACATGTAAAAAAGCATATCTCAGTTTATATTTCGCAAGACCGATTGCCGGCTAGGACGTCCAATATTTCATACAGCGTCTCAATCGGCTGTCACGTTTTCAATTAGTGTAGCGAGTCTGGCATATTGTATGGGGCTAAGACTTGCTTTTCATCTGCCATAGCTCATAAACGCTTTGTATGAATCGTGTCTCTTAATATCAGAAAATATAGTACCTGTTGAATTTTTATCTGGACTATTTATTGCATATATTAATGGTGATGTACAAAAATAAAACATACCAAATAATATTGTTTTGTGTGTGGTTTTAATCCTACCTAAAATTATTAAGATATTGTACTATTCCTTCTATATTATACGAGAAATTTATGGAAAAAGTATGTTTAAAACTTCTCTAGTTTTGGTAGTGCAGACTTTACTCAATTTGAGACTAGATGGCGTTGTGTGTACCGATATTACCTGGTACGTTTTATTGAAAGTCGAAGTAACATACTTCGTTGTTAAATGTTTTAATTTAAAATTGTGTTTGTATTTATTGTGAGTACACTTATGTAATGTATCAATGATTTACTCGGTATGATATTCGTTTTAAGCGTAAGATAAATAAAGTTATGTTTAAATTCTGTATTTGTACGGCTCATAATATTCAATTTTTATTGAAATGAGGATTCCTTTATATATTTTAAATAAGTATTTTAATAACGTAAAAGGGGAAGGGGGAAAAATTTCAATAAAACTTTAACAAAAATGCGGTTAAGTAAAGATATAGAAATAATATATACGAAACAATGTTGTAAGAGCCTTTAAATGTCAACCTATCATGTCTCGGCTCACGATTTCCCAAGACGCTTCCAATTTAAGACCAAAGGCTGAAGGTTGGAAATAATAGGACAACGGAGTACTATTCTAATATGTTTTATATCGTGACTAGCTTTCACCCGTATGCGTGGACCCGATCATGCCTTATTTCCGGTTATGAACTATCTTTGTATCGCATGTTATCCCTATATCCTGAACGGTTTAACCTGCGTGGCTGTGTTATAAAAATCTAAAGATACAAATATCTATTGTTAGTAATATAATTTTTTTTTGCGGATTTGTTTGCTAATTTACTTATTGACTTTATTATTGTATGTTAAGTTATGAATATTCCAGTTTCATTTATGAAAACTTTTACTCAATTAATAAATGAAGGTAGATATAAATAATAAGCGCATCTGCTGTAACTTGAAGGGAACTTTACTTGCTGCGGTTTTGGGTAAGGTTTATCGTATGAAGTTTAAATCCTACTAATATTATGAATGCGAAAGTTTGTGAGCATGAAATTTATTGTTACTTAGTCACGTTTAAAATAGGATAAATTTGGATAAATTGCTATACGCATAGCTAAGAATCCAGATGAACACAAATGCCAATGCTTTTTACCCCGAAATTTCCATTAGATCAGAAAATATCCCCGCGGTTTCAACCGCATATTTTCTGATCTAATCTATTTCTTTCGTTAGCTAGTGTGTATAAAGTAAAAAATAATAATACAATTTTATAATTTAATCTAGAATTACTAATCTTAGTATACGCCATTGTTACACCGCCTTCTCCATCTCTGGTAATTGTATGTGAGTTCAAACAAGCTTGTTTTGTTTTGGAGTTTCTAAAGCCCTGCATAAGTTATATTTTTCGTGTAGAGAGAAAGTGGCTTGGGCTTATGAATAATTTAATATGTAAATTGTTTATAACATGGTAAATATTGTATCCTTTGTAAAGTGATTTACGTATTATATTTTAATATTTTTGTTGTAATTTAATTTATGATGGGTTATTTTAAATTTAAGAACTGTTTTTGTTAGCCCAATTGACTATAGTTCTTTTATTGATAACTAGCTACCAACTTCTATACTATGGTGAGCATTAAATGAAAGACGCAAATATCAGTAAGTAGGGACACAGCTCAACGGCCACGTCCGCACGCCACAGATGACAGATGTGAAGTGTCAGAAGTGACATTGCAGCGCCCCACCATCCTGAACACCAGAATTATAAAGAGCAAAGATTTCATATTTGTTTGTTTGTTTGAATTGAATAGGTTCCGTAAATACTAGACCGTATTAAAATCGTATTAAGACCGCGTAAAATTCTTTTATCATTGGAATCCTACATTATCCGCGGCAAGCTAGTATAGAGATAATTGTAGTGGGTTTTAATAAACATTTCCCAAGAACACAATAAACAATATAAAGCAATTGCAATTAATCTAATTTACTCTCGTAACGAGGGTACAAGTGAGTGACGTGGCTGCCTGTCTTAACATAGAAATTCTCATTTACTGCTTCTTCGTTAGTTTTTTTTCTTGTAAACGAAATACATTAATGTATGTGATGGTAACATAAGGTTACAAATAACGTAACTTCTTCATAAAATAAACCACCGAATTTTCGTCTAATATTTAAAAAGTTCGTCTTCATTTTTAAAATATGTCAAAAAATAAAACGCTACGCAGAAGGGTAAATGAGAACGACGAGCTACTTTAATTTAAATATCCATCAAAAAGAGCTTTAAATAAAAGTGTTTTATACAAACCTGAAACACTATCTAACCAAGTTTCTCTTTGCAGGTAAGACGTCGTTACGGCATTGTACGCGGGCCTCCTCATTATTTGTGAGTCTTTCTATAAACTCAAAGATCTTATACAAATCCCCTTGACAAAAGCGAATGGACTAAGTTCATTCATAACCCTGCAACTATCTGTATCATGTCGTTATCCTGTTTTATATTATTTGTATGTAACACTTTCTATATAGAAATGATACTTGTTTGAATGAAGCTTAGATTCATTTGACGCAAAGGTAGGTTAATTAACGACAGTTTTTATTAACAGATGAATGATGGTTTTTTGGGTAAACAATAAGTTAAATGCTCTGAAGTAGGCTTGTTTAGTTGACATTGTTATAGCATTTTTCAGATATTAAACAAACTTAATGGGTATAGTTTAAAAGTTAATGAAAGGTGTTTCTTCTATTGAATAAGTAATTTTACTATTTAGCATATATTGGGGTGAATTTTAATTAATGTAGATATTACGAATACAAGGTGGGATTTTTGTAATACTTCTGAAAGGATAGGGAGTACTATTACTACTGTTGATAGGTAAGTTTTCCCAAAGAAAACATTATTTTATTTTTGAAAAGAGAGACAACTCCATTACAAGGTGTCCGAAATTCGCTTACCACACCCGGGAATCGAACCGACTAAAAAAAGAATAGTTTTCCTTTAGATGAAATAACAAAATTCCACCCTATATATCTATGCCCTATTTCATGGCAATATAAACTAAAAGCATTCAACTTAATCCATGACTAACGTAAGAAACTTCGCACAGTAAATAATATAATCCCAGAATTAATTCCTGTGTGTGCTGGAACGCGGAAGTAGAATTTAAACTTCTGTTTGTGCAGGATCCAAATATGAGGATATTTGAACAATAGTCGCTAAATATTTGTATAGACGTCTGAATTTAACTGATTTTGTTTTGAGTTTACATTTGATGTGGTAAACAGATGACATGTGTTATTTTAATTGTTATTTGCTCATGTTTTCTACTAGATTTTGACCGTGGTTTCGCTCGCAATCAAGGTCTGTAGACCAAAAGGGGTGGTAGAAATGTTTATACACCAGATGTTAGTTTGCAAGAAGACAAATACATCTGTGAGATCCGCATTCGAATCGGATTAGTAGTTTTTATGTTATGCGCGCACAAACACGTTAATAGACAGACAGAAACGCAAAAAAATTAAACCACATTATTCGGTTCTATTTCTATGTGGTAACACTTCCCGCTAATTATTTTTTAAAGGTCTTTAATGTACATAATTTTAATTGCTACAGTTTTATTATATGTATAGATTAACGTGCTATTCTATGATTCTGTTTACATAAAGTATTTTCATAATGGAAAGTAATGCATTTTAATTCATATAATATATAGATTTAAGTAAATATACTTAAATATAAAAATGTGGATAATCCACACCTTTCGGAGCCAAATTTCATCTTTACGTTTCATTATTTACAATTGTATCGCAATATGGAATTGAATATTGAAAAAATCAATCGCACACATCCTACAAAAATTGATGGCCAGTCCAAAATAAAGTTTTATTTTAAGAGAACATTATTAACCTCATTAAAATTTATCGCGACGATTACGTGCGCCGCGTTAATCGTAAAATCGATTAACTTTGGCTATTAATTGCCTCCACTATTAATGCGTCCCACGAACAAACATTGTTCGATATTAATGATTATTTATGTTTCCATGGGTTTTACAGCTAGTCGCCGATGCGACTTTGCTTTCAACGCTTTATGGGTTGTTAAAGTTGCAACCGCTTAAATATTTACACTGTGAAACGTGTGACGTACATTTAAAGAGATTATCTAATGAATAAAGAAAGCTATGTATTTAAATGCCATAGGTTCATATTACAGTAATCACTTTAAAATTCCAAAATCAAGTAAATTCAATACAAGGCATTCTAAAACTAAAAAACTATGTTTACCATTTGTTAAAAATTGTTATGAACAGCGAACTAGACAGTATTTGATACCTAAAATCTGTAACAAATACCCCATTTTACTAGATGAAAATAAGTTAAAGATAGGTTCTTTAAAAGTACGTTTGAAAAATTATATTTTATCAAATATCTAAAACTTACTTTCACTAAAATCAGTTTACGAGTTAAGACTTAATATGTGCTGTACTGTATTAATTGTAATCATAAAGTAAAGTAATTTTTGTGCCTATTTTCAACGCAAGGGTTTTTTAATATTAATAAGTATTTAAGTTTGTAAATGACTAATCTGCATATTTACCTAGCGGCCATTTTCAATGATGTATCAACGATTATTGATAGATTGGTATGTAAAATTATATGACAATTGATAGACAAAAGCCATAGGAAATATATCCGTTAGGATATTGAAATCAAAGTAAGTGCAAATAGATAGTTTTTTCTGACTTTCGTAAACAAAATAAGGGATGGAAAGAATATTGAAAACGGCCGTAAGTTAGAGATAAGAGCGCCTCGCCAACAAACTGTTTACAGTTTGGCGACAATTTATTTATGTTGCATTGTAAAATAAAATAAAATAAATAAAGAAATAAAAAAAATATACGAGTGTGGCTTAAAAATATATTTATAGTAGTTCTGAAAAAGCAAGATAAGGTGCTTACAGTTCATTGATCTTAAGTAATTTAAATTTTTGCGAGTTCTTTGGTGGTCTCAACAGAGAGGAGGAAAAAATGAAATTCGTCTTTTTTATGCGGGTCAAATCAGATTTTTAAATTACCTTTTTAAGTTTAACTAATACTACTAAAGAGCGTTAAGGGAGGAACCACCGGACTGGCCGGCCTTTAGGCCCTGAGGATTGATGATTGGAAGTGCTATATATGGTTAGCGGCGAAAACATTCCAGCATCGTGATTTAGGGATGGTGACGTCATCGTGACGCCACAGTTACATAAGAATTCAAATAATTAATTTACAAGGAGATTTTAATGTTTGAACTTTGTTTCGTGCAAGGGTGATCATTAAGGTCTACAGTTTGTTCTTTGCCTTATTACATTGAATCTATTGCACATAAGGAATAAACAAAGAGCTTAATTCGTGTCAAGTGCGCAAACTTTTGTGTCCATCTATTTCGGCAAAAAATCTTCCCGTACAGAGCTCACGTTTTCCTCATATAAGAATAGTTTACTTTAATTAATCACAGGAACAAAACCATCAAATGAAACGAAAAGCCTCCTCAATCAGGGTTTCACTTTGTAGGCACTGGCCATCGGTGTGATTAAACGCAAGCTCCCGCACTCCGGATAAAGTACATTACCGTAATGCGAAGCTAAACTTGACTGATTATGGACACCTCGAGGCAAATTTTTCCACTGTCACAGTGTCCTTTGTAGGGGATATTACTTGCAGGGGATTTTCTTACAATCGAAGTTTCTTGATTAAACGCCCACCTTGTTCCTAGATTAATTTTGCCTGTACCTCGGGGGCTTTGACAAAATGCTGTAGTATTTAATTTATAGATTGTACGTACCTGGGATGCCCCGGCTATATTCAGTAGGAATTGGAATTTTGTTATTATGTACCCTGTCGTGGTTTAGTTGTGATGGACAAAGGATTATGATAAAATATAGAGAATATACAATATATACGTCGGTGGTCGGTATATAATATCGGATATCCTGTCCTAATTTCCAATGTAGACTTATTTGAAAATGTTGAAAATAAGGTTCATTTTCCGACGACCCCATTGACGCGGCGGCTACAGCAATGGTCTATTGGGCCGGAGGGTCTGGGTTCGATCCTCACAAGTTGAAAATTATAATGTGATGAACATTGTAATTTTTTAACTGTCTGGGTGTTAATTTACCTATAGTATATATGTATTTACAAAAAAAGTAAGTTTAAGCATGTCTATCAGTTATCTAGTTTCCATAGTACAAGCTTTGCTTAGTTTGGGACTAGATGGCGTTGTGGTAAATGTCCAGGAATATTTATTTAACAGCGTAACAGCAGTTTTGGTATTGTAAAAGTAACTATTAGGTAGTTTTATTTTGTGTTTGCTTTAACTAACTGTGTATCGATGTCAAACGCCCTCAAATGATTTAAGAATGCATTTAGATATGTACATCTCACGCGAGTTTACACCAAACAAGACATCGGAATAGCCAGTCGCAATCACTGTCAAGCCAATGCGACACTGACGATCTAATCACCGGTTAAGTTTAAATTAGACGTATTCCCCGTCAGCCCTAACTAATTTACATCATGTTAATGATATGTGTGCATGAATATTCAACGCGTCATACGCCACGAAATAATATTGTTGAGACAAAGCTATAAATCACTACATTATCGGTTTATGAGTGATGTGGTTTGTGGATGTGAGGTGCAATTGATGATTTGTTGTATTTTATGTGGTGTTAGGATTTGGCAGTTTATTTTTTTTTATTCTTTATTTATTTAGGGACTTTTATAACCAAGTCATGTCAGTCCCATCGTACCTTAAACTTAATCTAAGCATCAGATCTTATCTTAAAACAATCCATAGCAAATCTTATGAAATATCTAAACCTATCATCCACCGGTAACCTTAACCAACTAAACACTAAACCTACTTCCCAAATTTGGCAGTTTAATTTGTTACTTGGAGGAAAGGTGAATCATTGTGGTTGGCGGTTTTATTTTGGGAGGCAGTTGATATATCATTTGTTGTGTTATTATTAATAAGAAAGTAACTCTATCTGACTATCTGTCTCTTCTTTAAGCTTAAATCACGGATCCGATTTAAATGAAATCTTGTACAGATATTATTAGAAACTTGAGAAAGGATATAGGATAGTTTTTATTCCGTAAATTCCACGCGAACGAGAGATATTCACGTGTGAAACCGCGGGGCTCAGTTAATTATGTAACAACGATGCTTTGTCGATCGTCATATTGCCTCGTCTTATGATGCCTTCAGTACACTTTTTTATAAATTCATTAAATAACTACTCAAGTGCAATGAACTCGCATACTCCTTGAAAAAAATCTAGTGTAAACCAATCTTAAGAATTCTATATTAGTAGAAAAAAATCTGACTAAGGATACACTCCGACCTTAACAGACGTTCTCATGTAATGTTTTTCACTCGGCTGTCTATTGAAATCGTAAGAAGTAATTGTTCCCTGTCGTTGTGAAGTTCATTGTTCATTGTGCACGTTGCCATTATTTCCTCAATTATTAGCTCTGAGCACAGCCATCGGGAGTTGAATAACCTCTGTTGATGTGTAGATAACATCTATGGACTATTATGCTATTGGCATTTGTTCGTATCACAAAAAATTGACACGGGCGGAGAGATGTTATAAATAGAGGTGACGTCTTTACGTGCTACGTGTAGGCACGTGAGTTTACCAATAACGTCGAATTATTGATTCCTAAAATAATAATGGTTTTCTTGTCTCGACCCTGCATCTAACCAGAGACTTTTCGGTAGGCTTAACCACAGATTGTGCTTAAATATTCCCTAAATAATGTATAATAAACCGCGTTCAAAATCATTTCAAAAATATTTTTTTGATATGTAAAGTACTCGCGTTAAAACAAACACATGAAAATAGTATTCCGTAGGATATTAAATCGGTTACTGCAATCCCTTTGTGAAAATTATATAACACTCTATAAAAATCACAATTTGAAACGCAAACTTACTGACAACGTTTATCTCGTAGCAAGCGACAACCGCATCTCGCATATATTACGAAACTGAATCCCGCACTTATAAATTCCAAGAAAATTACATTTTTACTGCATTCCGCGCTGACAGTGCAAAATTACACGCAGACAAATGTTCCGCTATATATCTGGGCGTACATTCAAGTCGTGTTTCGGTAGCAAATGGGTGCTGCTAGAGAAGTTCCTAAGCCCCGCATGTTCGCTTTATGACTTGCACTTTGAACTAGCAAGGTGCAATAACCGTCGTTTAAGATACCTATAGTAATACCTATAGCTATTCAATACTTGGGTATTAATATGCTTCGAACAAAGGTATATTGTTGCGAGATGTTTATTGAGAAGGGTGATTATTAAGTGTGCATTACAGTAATATGTAGAAAATATTAAAATACTGGGTTGTAAAAATATTGTTTTTCTCTCGATTTGAAATATTTGGTTTTTTTAAGCTGACATAAAATTTGATAATAGTCATCACACCTCTATACTACACTAATAATAAATGGTATCATTTGGAAAAACCTTTTGTGTTATATAGAACATTCATTGAGGAATGTTATAGACGATATACCTTTATGCTACGGCAGCGAAACCTTACCAAACAGATAGTCTTATATAAGCAAAAGTCTAGTATAATTAATGGGCATAATTACATGCAGTTAAAGAGGAATGTAGATGAGTTTCTAGGTCTTCATTCACTACAAATATTGTCTTTCTTGTGAGTTGGCAAAAATATAATCTGATTTACTTCAAAAATCAACTATTTCTTTTCACATATGTTTTTGTAATAAAACTGAATCTAATTCAGCTATCAAAAACAGGGCGGATTACAATCTGAATCGTAAATCGTAATACGTATGTAACATTGATATGCAATTCTAGTTATTGTCCGCACGTCATGATTGCCGGCGTCCACTTGAAATTGATCTGAATAAATCAACGAGAGACAACTAGAACGCAGTCTCGGTATGTATGCCCATACATATTCAAGTGAACGCTGATCCTCCGATATGAAGCAGTATTGTCCGTTTGTTTGTTGCAATTAATCATTCTAGATTATTCGAGAATCCGTTAAGTTATTAGCGACGTGTAGACTTTTTTGTATGTAAAGTTTACGACGAATATTGCATATCTTATTTTTTATGTTATTTATTTCAAATATTTAGTTATTAACGTATAGACTGCTCTGAGAGTTGATACCTACCAATTATAGTGCAATATTGTTTCATATTCGAGTATAAGTGTGCCTCTTTTTCAGAGACTTTTTATAATTTTAAATTATTTAAGAAGTTTAAAGATATCTTGTTATCCGTAAATTTTGTTATTACTCAAAGAGGATCAACTAGAATATAAAGTTATTTGGACCCCATTCCTCAATACCTTTCATATCACACCCAGTTGATCCCAAATTTTCTAACGACATAATTTGTCTACTTAGTCAAATTTGGAATGTGATGTCTTTAATTAAAAGCTATTCTAACACTATATTGATTAACGGATTTCACATTTTCTGAATTCCACTATACGACAAGAACATTCGAGGGTAATGTTACACAGTGAGGGATCAGAGATAGCAGAGTAAAGGTTGAAGGAGCACTTGCGATCTATAGTCGTTGATTACGGAACGGTTAAGGGTGCGCCGGGGATGAGATTTATGCTCCTATGAAACGTTTTATTTATGAGTTGTCTATGATATAATGTATTCAAAGTACCACGTGTATTGCTAAAACCACGGAAAATATACGCTTCCACTGAGGCTTAATGGTACATTTTATCTGTTCTTCATTCATTTTTCTTCTTATGTTTTTTATTATTATGCGTCAATAATAACGATTTGGCCCTGTTTCTTTATTACACAGCTTAATTTTTGCCAACAATAATTACGGAAAAATTAGTATGTTCTCGAACACTCTTAATACATTTACTGTTATAATACAGTTTTCAATTTTAATTAAAACGTAATCAGAATCCATTAAGCGAAAAAACCGAGCGTCCAAACAAAAACGAACTTGTAAAAGATTGAATTAGTCTGACTTTAATTTGATGAAGGTACCCAAACAAATTACACTTCGAAGACGTCTCAAATAATTTACTCGTAATGATTACATTTTTAATGGAGGCGTGGAATTCTAGAAAATTCGCTGAAGCTTCTAGATTATTCGTTAAACTAAATTCTATAGGAGTAATAGTTGGTTCTGGAGATTTTATCGGAATGTAATCTGGATTCGTTTCTGAAATCGGCGTGTGTGGATCACTTGACTGGGAACAAGGCTTGTGATAGCTTATCGGATCTCGCAGTCGTATTCGGAATGTATTGGACCGATTTATGCGCCTCCTTTTAAGTTAAATGTATGAAATCCATTATATTGTTATGATGGAAGGAAAGAAATAACCGTACAATGTTTACTTACAATTTCCTCTTTCAGAATTTTGAATTATTTAAATTATTCGTATTTACTGTATTTCCCACATCACATAGGAACTCATCACTATGCATGTGTTTAAATAATTCTTAAATAATTTCTAGTTTCTCGTGAAGTAAATTATTTCTAATCGCACAAATGTTTAAAAATGCGTAATACTCGTCAAAGAAATGTAAGTTAATTTTTTATTCAAAGGGAAGTTATGAAAAATTAGATAAGTTGAATTTAATACAAAATTCTACCATGTTTTGTTAAACTAATGGACAAGCGACATTTTGGGCACGCGTTACATTAAAGCATATTTGGTTACATGATTAATGAGTAAAAAGGCAGATATAATGTGCGCCTTTGTTTCTCATACAAAATTTTGTCCTTTTTTATTAAGCATTTTCAGGTCCACGTGATACGCCAAATTTATTTCATTTCATTATGAGGCTGTGTGCATTACTAGGAATATCATTATCTGTGCAAATGATCGGAACTGATTAACGACAATGTATTGTTTCCACGCGAACGCAGAGCATTGGTCACACATAATCAATTGGCCGCGATGATCGCGTGCTGTAAAACACTCAATTACTTATAGCTGTAATGTTAATGGTTCCTTGACACACTGCGGCACTAGCGACTGTGGGGTATCTGAGGATGGTATCAATGGTGTAATTACATGTTCATTCGTGTCGTTGGATGACACGGCATATCGCGTGACCTGTGTGTTGTATACTAATATAATATTACTCGCTGGTTTGACGAATTACGTTGATGAACGTCTAATAATATCGTCTGGATAATGTTTATGAATGAAGAATAGGACATACAAAATGAGGTACGCAGTGGTTCGATCTTTAAAAATTGTTTTCAAATATCGGATATTGTTAGGGTCTAACAAAAGAAAACCAAAGTCGATGTACAAAGGTGTTACGGTATATGGGCTGCTGTAGAAATTCAATTTAATAATAGGACTTTAATTAGTATGGCCAAAAGTGGTTATAAATTTTAACGTTACAAACAAATAATTTACAAGCAAAAATCTAAAATAGAACAGTGGTGGGAAGAATTTTCACCTACGCAGAAAAAAAATTTAAAATGATTGTACGCAAATTCCCCTATCAATTTGTATGTAGCATGATTCAATAATGAAATTGTGTTCACCGAATTTAATGTGAATAATAAAGTGAGGGTGAGAAGTGTCTCCTAATTTGGCGTGTTAGGTGAAGTGTTGAGCAATTTTGACGCGGCGATGTGTGAAGCCGTGAAGAGATCTTAAGAAAATATTTTTTGAAGTAAGAAATACACGAACGTCTAACGTTACATTGAAAATGTTTTTGAATTTTGCAATGGAAACATTGCAAGCACTTTGAGCGACGTGTGGGAATTTCAAAATTGTCAGTTTCAGAAAGTTGGTGCAACTTAAGGCTTTAAATATTAAATGTGCATTGTACAACGCAATTTAATATATTTGACCACAAAAAATGTGCAATTGTAAAGAATTCTGCGGCTATATTTTACAAAACTCGAGCAGTCTCTATGATACCTACCAAGGATAAATTATAAACTCCTTTTCTTATTACATACTTGCAGCATGAAATCCAAAAAAGGAAAAAGGTTGCAGTCTCCATTTGACATTCCATAATTCCTTGCCATAGAGAGTTTTATATTCAGGGAGTTAAATGTTTTTAAAATACGCTTTTTCAACGGAGAGTTCGCAGACAGGCCCTTTAGCTCGTCTCGAGTTGCTCTCGGCCCCTTTGTGTGTGTGTGTTTGTGTGTATCTCAATGCTTACCGCAGAATTGTATCAAGTCCAGAAAATAGCGTTTGGAGTTTAAACAAGTTTTACAGTTGACATAATATTTTAAAACAAATATATAACTAAAAGTTCATGTTTTGCTTATTTAATGCTAAGTTTCGCCTAGCATGGTGTAAAAACAGAAAATGGACACCTAAGTGCTAAGTTAAGACTAGTGGATCATCCGGAGCTAGATCTCACATTGCAATTTATAAATCAAGACCTTTCATCTGATACCACACTCTGTTATATTCATATGAAAATCGCCTATTAAACCCTCCCTACCTTCGTTTCTCCCCCACCGATTTCACTTAAAATTTTATCAAGACCGGATAAACAAAACTCAATTTATCGTCGAACAAAGTGTTTCATGCTTACACACAAACATACAATCGCCCGGCCATCTGAAGATTATTTCGAGACAAATAGATTATTTTTACGTTTTCAGACATAGACATTTTTTAACTCTGCCACTGAACCATTAAAATATTAGTTTCGGTTTTCCTCGATATAGTTGTGGATCCGTAGCCACCCAATCGACACGCTCGCGTGACAAAACGCGCCGTCCAATAAATATTCCATTTTCGTTATCATTAATCTTGTCCATTCAATTGGCGGTATTTACATGAGGGTAAATTATGAAGTTCGATTACGAAGCGCGAAGATAAGGCGTGATATATGGGTGGTAATACCTAGCTTTTGGTTGTTTTAAAATTTTGTACGGTAGCTTCTGTAATGGATGTTTTTTGGTGTTTTGGACTAATTGAGATTTATTAAAGGTTGTGTTCTTTAATATGTGTGTATTTATTATGAAGACTTCTGAATAAAAAGTATTTCTTATGTATATTTTTTATTGGCAAATATAAAACTTTTAATTGGATTTTTTTTTCATCGCTAAAAATATTATCGATCTGATAATAGTCTCTGTCTGACTATGGCTTCTTAAAGCCTACATCACTGGATCAATTTGGATGAAATTTTGGAAAATGATAGTTTGAGACCCAATACAGAACCTAGGATAGGCTTTTACTCTGATATCTCACGCGAAAAGGAAATACGTAGTTGAAACCACGGGTCTATGGGACACCGCCTATATTATATCGGACATAAATCTAAGCGTAATATTAACTTAGTGAATTGCGGTAATAATGATGATATTGAATCTACTCCTATTTACTTACGATTTAATAAACTCTTTTCGGGCGAGTTAAACTATGCGTTATTGCCGGTTGAAATTATTTCAGGCCTTAACGTCGGTTAACGGATGTTAGAAGCCACAATTAAAAGTTGCCCCCGGTTAGTTACACCCGAAGTTGCCTCATTAAAACTTCCCTAACAATTGCTACACTTTCTTGTGTGGTGTAACTAAATACTACTTAAACTTCACTTGTGTTTGTCCTTAAGTTGAAAATACAATTAATGTAGGGTTTAGTAAATAAGTCGGAATACAATAAGAGTTAAAAATCTTTCCCTTATGTTAAGTTTTTCAATGTTAAAAAAAGGATATCGTTTGTTATACTTAAGTACTTTTAACGATTTCTTATCCATGTTTAGAAATATTTAATTATTGTAAAATTGTGTCATACCTAAATAAACATTTATGACATACATAGTTGTCTTTTTTTTTTAAATTACAAAAAGTCACCTAAAAGAAGTGCTTATAACAAAAATCTCATATTTCCCCTTTCGAAATGCTTTGAAAGTAGATAAATTATATACGAAATGTTTAACAAAAGGTGCTAGTAGGTACGCACTTTACCTTTGAAGTGGTCTACATACAAAAATTCGCATACAAGTTCGCACTTAGATTATAAATAGATAGAGCGCGCGCAATGCACGATATTTAATGTACCGAATGAAAGCAGTTGCTGTATACTAATTTTACATTTTTAACTCTAGATTCACCATCAATGAATTTTTAACAATATTTTTGATTTTCATGTGACTTCTAGTTTCAATTTTTCGAATGCAAACGGGTCCACATTGACAAAGAACGTATTTACGCTCTATACGTATTTATACTCCAAGGCACTTGTCGTTTTTGCGGCGTCCTCCAAAGAAACGCAGCGAAAGGATCGCAAAGCCTTTGTGGGGTGAATGGGTGGACTACAGGTGGTTGTGTTTTTTGTTCTGATATGTGTTGAGGAGTGCTCAAATGAACGGAAAAGCACGGAAAAGTACGGGAAAGTACAGACCGCAACGCCTGTTTCAGGGTTTTGTGGGAAGCCGCGCTGGGACGCCGCTTTTTGTTTTACTTTTCATTTGGAGCGGCTAATCCTACTTGCGAGTTAATGAAACGTTTTAGTTCCAATTAAATTATCTTGTGGACTCTGCAACTTTTGGAGTGTGAAATTTTATAATATTCACAAGTATGAACGATGCTAAATCTGCTTGTTTTTAATGTTTCATCAGCAAACTGATATTTGACAAAGATTCAAAAAACTAAAGGCTGCTTTTTCTCCAAGATTTTTTTTTTCTACACTAATATTATAAAGAGGAAAACTTTGTTACTCGTGGATAATGTAGCTTTCGAATGTTGAAATAATTTTAAAAATCGGTCCAGTAGTATTTGAGCCTATTCATTACAAAAAACAAACAAAGTTTTCCTCTAATATTAGTTTTACTATCTTGAGCTTTTAGCTCAAAAGCTTTACAATTTACGTATCGCAAATCATGTTATATCAGATTCGAGAAACTTCTTTAAACTAGATATCAAGCTTGGCCATTACAATATACAATGTGCATGAAACATACAATTTGAACGTACAAAGACGTACCCACAGCCAAAGAATATCGTTGGAAACTAAATAGAAGTGTTGCTAAGTTTGTCCACAAAGCAATTTAAGTGAAAGCAAGCGTACAAAGCCGGCATCGGAGCGAGTAATCGTTCAGTATGTTTGTCCAGGGCTAGCGTGCTCGGACAGTCGCCAAAAACTTGCGCAGTAAGAAACTTGTACTGGGTTAATAGTGTGGCGACTGGCAGGATGCTTCGGGTGTAGACGAGAAGATAATCGAGTTACGGCCGTTTGCAATAATGTGTAAAAGTTATGGATAACAATCTATCCATAACTTTTACACATTATTGCAAATTGTCTTAGATTATATTGACGACCCGATTGGCGCAGTGGTTTAGCAATGGTCTATTGCGCCGGAGGGTGTGGGTTCGATCCCCACGAGCAGTAAATTATGATGTGTTATATGGAACATTGTAATTTTCTGCTGTCTGGATGTTTAAAAAAAAAGGATTATAAGTATGTCTATCAGTTATCTAGTTTCCTCAGTAAAAGCTTTGCTTAGTTAGGAACTCGATGGCGTAGTGTTAAATGTCCCAGATTATTATTTATTTATTTATATGATGTTAGATAGACATAAGTCATAGCTAGTCATAGTAAAGGCTATCCGTCGTTAGGATATTGATATTTAGATAAGTGAAAATAGATAGATTTGTCTGATTTTAGTAAGCAAAGCTAGGGATAGATAGAATATTGGGAACGGCCGGGTGTTATACAATGGTTTAAAGATTTCAAATTTCTTAGAAGTCTAAATCAAGGCCCAGATCTTAACTCAAATTAGGCTTGCCGTCCCAAATAGATTACCACGTTATCCTGTTGAAAAGTTTTGACCTTTCAATTTATCGCATTGATCAATATTGGTAGGAACTCTACAGTAACCCGAATATGTAGCAATTTTAATTACCTTTGAAAGACTATAGTTGGTCTTATCGATATTAATCGCTATTCATTTTCAGAAAAAAATATATATTGGGTACAAACAATAAGTCAGAAAAATTATGTTAATGTTTTTCTCTTTTGTTTTTCATTGGTTTTGTTAATTACTATTTTAAGTTATACATAATTAATTATTAAACAAACAGAAATGTGTATACCTGTAATTGTTGTATGCATCATGCCTACTATTCATGTTTAAATTTAATTAATATAAGTTTTATGTGTACGCTGTTAGTATGGCCTCTTAAATAAATTAAATAAGTTCGGTTACATTTATAAAATATCTGCATTACGTACTAAACGTATGTTAATAATTCTATAGAAAAAACGAACAAGTAAACAATACTACTATTGTTGAACATATAACAAATAAAAAGATTAGCATACAATAGATAAATAATGCCCTCCACGTTTGAGACAATTTTATAGTGTTTGAACAAAGAATTAATAAATTATATTGCAATAAGCCCTCTTACAAAGTTTAACTGAATTGCAGTTTTTCCTTGAAAATAATAGTTCTTACGTTTCATTCAAATGTATAATCTTAGCACTATTTCCGCAGAATCCCTTTGTATTGACAAGAATTCCCACTGCGTAGAAGTCGTCTGTTTTTTCCACTCAGCATTACTCGTATTTGCGAGAGACTTACGGGCGGGGTTTTGGCACGGCGAGAGATTTATGTGTCGGGACATCAAATGCACTCATAAACATTCTAACTGCTGGAAAAGTTTGCGTTCGTACTGAACTGTGTTTTGTTTGAGTTGGGCGGGAAGTGTGGTTTTGTAATGGCCAAATGTAGTTAGGATGCTTTATTGTCCCTGTATGCACGATGGAATAAATATTTCGGACATTCACAGAGCGGTATGAACTCCCAAACTAAGCTTAACTAACTGCGGAAACTAAAGAACAATAAAATGAAATTAATAAATATTTTTCGACGTGAAGTATTATTTTATTTTGACGACACCCGAATGGCGCAGTGTGTGGGTTCGATCCCCAAGTGTAGAAAATTACTTTAATTAATAATTTTCTACAATTATTAATTAAAGTAATGTTCTACTGTCTGAGTGTTAATTTATCTATAGTATCTATGTATTTACAAAAAAAAAATTGGTATAAGTATGTCTATCAGTCATCTAGTTTCCATAATACAAGGTTTGCTTAATTCGTGACTAGGTGACGTTGTAAATGTACAGAAATATTTATTTATTTTACTGAGTTTTGTACAAAAATAAATAAATGTACTTTAAGGATAACACCAGATAATTATAACTGTACGTAAAGGAAACTGGTTGTGTTTAGTTTCGCAATAAGTACATTTAGCACGCCTCGGCAGCGGGACGTCCGTGCAGTGCCATCTTATCGCGCGCAACACGCCAACTGCTTTAATTACACTTACAAAACGCTATTATACGCTGCGGTTGAGATTTTTGTTATTTGCATGAAGCGCTGAAATATGTTTCTTTAGTTTTAGGAAAAAAACTACCTGATTTCTTATAGCATCTTTACTAGGCTAGCCTGTATCGTGGGTACTAAGATGATTTTGTTTGCGGTGCATTCTCTGATTACAACAAAACGCAATAAGCTACCGGATTAATTTGAAATTTAACTGTTTTATTTCCACAGGGTAATGCGTGTTTTACGTGTATTATTCATGTTTTGATGTAACAGGATGCAGAACTATAATCAGCTTTTTGATCTTAATCCATTCTTGACTTCGTTTGAAAAGTATCCCATATCTACCAGATTTAGATGTACGAAATCCTTTCAAGCTAACGTAACAAACATCTGTTCGAAATACACAAACATTCGCATATATAAAGTTTTCTAATAGAGTAAATGCATACGACGTCAATCTGAAATTGTATTGAAGGTTTGGATTGAAATCGGAGATAAATTCTCTCAGTCGTTTACGTGATCACATACTATAAACATGCTGGCACTTTACCGTCGATGAGGTGTTACGAAGCGAGTCTTATCAGCCAGTATTTCAGCAACGACACGAAATTATTACACTAATCGATATCTGACGCCAACTTCGTACTTACTATCAGATTGACGTGCAATTAATGAAAGGCTGATTTAGCGAAACCTTCCCCAGATAAGAGACTTGCGAATTAGGTGTCGGGACTCAAAGAGATCCGTTTTGGTCTCATTTATATTTCTAATGTAGACGCTCTGATATAATTAGGAAGATTTTATCGGTAATTGCGTCCTTTTTTCCTTCTATTTTCGGTTTCGGGATGGAATTGAATATAAGATTGCGTGGGAACATAATGTATTTAATTGGATTGCTTCTTTATTTGGTTAAATAATCTTTGTGGATTCTGTGAGTTGTTTTGATCCGATAATGATAGAATGGTCTTTATATCTTAGCATTCGAGTTTCATTGGTTTGTATTGTAAACGACGGATCATGGGTCATTTTCTGAGTATGTATTATTTATCATTTGGTCCATAACATATATAAAATAATAATTTAATGCCAGTGATCTTATTTTGCTAGCGTTATTTTTCGCATTTTAATTGTTCTAGTTTAAAAAACAACATGATATTGTATACCTGTTACAATTCTGTCAAACTGTCGAACTGCCGAACGTTTGTGTCTATGCAATGATCAAAATAGAAATAAGAGAATGCGCTATATATCCATGTATAATTCTATGAATAATTCTTTAAAAATCATACTTGCTGATCCAAATTCAGATGCAGCTAAAAGTATTAAGTAGTAATTAGTTCCATCAATGTTTGCTTATATTTAGAAATAGGTACAAGGAGATTGTCACCGTCATTTTATAATAAAAATCTCTATCATAATAGATAATAAAAACTCTTTAAAAACAATTATGGCCTTATATTTTATTGTTCACCTTTAATATAGGGAACATAGTATATGGAAAAGCAAACGATAACGGCTTATTACAATATACAATAGTAAGATTTTAATACAGGAATAAAACTGCATTGTTTGCGCACAATGGCAAAGATACGCATTATTTGCAATAATTACGTATTTAATCAAGCGTCAGAGCCATGATTAAAAGTATAAAGCATCCGTATCGACGGTCGTAAATTCATTCGGTTGTTCTTCAGTTTATATCGCTCATTTCGATCCCGGTTTTCGAGCCGTTACGATCAAGCTTTTCATTACAAAATTTCCACAACGCTAGTCTTAATTTTCCCTTTATTTCAATCTTGGCACTTAAATGAACTTCTGGTGAAGAGAGCTGTTTCGAACAAAAACATTAAGAGCTGGAAGTTTTCGCTAGATAAACTTGTGATGAGATATTGTTTATATAGCTTCTCAGGTGTAAGTAGGAATAATTGTACGTGCGGTGAACTTTTCCTTTGAAAATAAGCAGGAGTGCAACGCGCTATACTTTATTTTCTAAGAAATAATATGGATTTATAAGGAGCGCGATAACTTTGTGAATAGAAGAAAAATATCGAATTGTATAAATGAAGATAATGGTGAAGTGAACGTACTGTAAATATAATGTAATGAAAAATCACTCAAAGTGTTTTATATCCGCTTATGGCGACAAATATGGCATTTTTTGTGTGAGTTATTTTTCACAAGTATATTTTATACGTTTGAGAAAAGATTAGGTAAAGCCTTAAAGGTTTTTCAGATTCAAGTATAACGACGCGACGCTATGACTAAATAATTTATAGTGTTTTTTTAATAATTCCAACTAAAGTTATACACTCTATAGCTAGATTCTCTAACCGTGTAAGAGGTGTATTTAAAAATCATTAGATAATACAAAAAGTGCTGATAAAATAATCTTTCGCGAATTAAATTAAAAATTAGAAGCCCCAAGTCTGCAGTTATAACGTGAATTGGTCCTGAAGTGGCGCCGTGGAGGTGAGTTTCACTTGTTTCTCGACAGTAATTAATGTCGGGTGACGGTGTACTCTTACTATTATTTTCTTGAAGGCGCGTAAAGAACGAGCACGGTCATTAGGTCTCGACAATAACCCTAAAGTTGGATGTAAAACGTTAAGGGGAGACACGTTTATGCGCTACTGTAACTGAATTCCTCGTGGTTTGCTGGCTTTCAACGCTGAGAAATGGATTTTGACTGCGTTTATTTAAGCCGATATAATGCTGTATACAAGTCAGGCGTGGATTTAGAAGTAAAAAATGAGTGTGCACAAAACAAAAAATGCCAATAAACCTTAAAAATCCCTCGCCTACGTGGTATTGATATTTGATAGTGCATTATTTAGCAACAAATTTACAAAGTTCACGATAATATGACTTTAGAACTATAATAAGGATGTATGCCTAATTGCCTACCAATACTGTCCATTATGATGCACGCTTGATACAGATATCAAAAAAATACAACATGTGCTAACTAGGTTAGTGGACAGGTCTAAAATTTCAAACTTAATGTCAAGTAGGTGCCACATTGACATAATATACTGATTTAAAATTTTAGCGTATATGTGGCCAAACTGAATTGCTTACTCAGAATTTCGACTGCATCATGAATATTAAAATTTTGAAGTTTAAACCTTAATGCGCTGATGACCTAATTCTGAA
Source organism: Phoebis sennae (assembly GCA_001586405.1). Taxonomy (NCBI): domain Eukaryota; kingdom Metazoa; phylum Arthropoda; class Insecta; order Lepidoptera; family Pieridae; genus Phoebis; species Phoebis sennae. The sequence continues at coordinate 347,654 of LQNK01000069.1, read as the reverse complement.
AGCTTATGGCCACTCGGTTGCGACTTGGTGTTAATTGAGACCCTTTTTGGTGAAAAATGTTAAGTGAACCTATTATAGAGCGTGTCTGTGAAGGAAATATTTTATGTAAATAGTTGTTTAAAACAACAACTACGATTCGTTAATTTTAGAAATAGAAAAGCACGTATGCAGTGCATTTCCAAAATTTTTTCTTTTCATATTCAAGTGGAAAATCTATAGAAAATTCTATGCGTGATCTAGAAAAAGCAATACTTATTACCATCCTATTTTTTGAACGCTATTTTCGATATTTCGTGGGCTTAATAGTATTTAATTAATATTATTAAATTATTTTATTATGAATAAAAAAATTGTTTCTAAAGATAAACTGTATAATTAGTACGTAAAGTTTTCGTTCTCTATGATAACATCAAGTCGCTTTGAATCTTCTATATTTATTTTTTACCTTCAGCGTAAAAACAAGAATGCAAAGTCCTTTATCGCAGCAAGTAGTTTGTTAAATAAATACGTTCCCTCCGGAGCCATTCTTAAAAACTGTTTAGTTTAACGTTCAGTCTCTTGAGAGTGTTTAAAAATGATCTTACGTTAACTTTTATTTCGTAGTATTCTTTTAGATTGAATTTTTTGTGGGATTGAGGAGACTTTGTCATAAAAATTTAAGATTAGAGTTTTTTTACGTTTGTTAGAATTACTTTTCATTATAGTATAAATAGAAGAGTTTTTGGGTTCTTTCTCTTAATTGGCTTCGCTTACATTAATTTCATAACCACCAAAATGGTCATGCCATGTAATTAAATTCTATGCATTTTTAATTTATTTTGCTGATTACATATTGATTTATCTTTTAACATACATGTCTATTTCATTTGTAGTAAAAATCATTTACGAGTGTATGATGATGCATCATTGAAGGCGTGCGCATAATACCTCAATGCCAATGTATTTATCTAAAATCTTTTAAATGCTGCCAGCATTATGTTGATAATTTTCTGATAAATCAAGATGTAAAGAGTCGAGTATGACAGTAATATCGCGTAATTAGCCGGTTCGTCTGATGAGGGCTAAAGTATGTGAGTAGCGTGAGGTCTCCGAGAAGTCACTTGCCAGTGTTTATGGGGGGCTGTACGGTTTCATTTGTTTTTGACTACTTCTTATGTATTACGAAATATTTAATTTAAATCATTATTCTAGTTATATCTAACGCTGCTTACTATTGCTTTGAGACAGTTATGTTTTGGAAACTTATTTC